>JASSUY010031511.1:0-66511 GCA_032466535.1 Forpus xanthops | reverse complement strand
GTTCAAACTTAAACAGGGGAAGTTTAGATTGGATCTGAGGAAGAAATTCTTTACTGTGAGGGTGGTGAGGCACTGGAGTGAGTTGCCCAGGGAAGTTGTGAATGCTCCATCGCTGGCGGTGTTCAAGGCCGGGTTGACATAGACTTGGGTGACATGGTTTAGTGTGAGGTGTCCCTGCCCAGAGCAGGGGCATTGGAACTAGGTCTTTTCGAACCCTAACTATTCTATGATTCTATGATTCTATGATTAAGACCAAACCAAACCTAAAACTGAGGTTTATAGTTTGGTTTTGGGTACATGACTAATAGGCTTTAGTTAATATTGTTTCCGATATTTCTTTTCCGAGGGTGATGTGACTGAGATATGGTGTGATCCTGAATTGTAGTGCAACTGCTTCTAACTGCTCTGCCAGGATCAATAACCAGGATTATTGTGGAAGCATTTCCAGGCTGTGTTAGATCACCTCTGCTATCCTCTGGTGGCGCACATGCCTCCATATGAGCTGTGTGCTTGGCCTGGGTATGAACCCACCCTACAGCTGTCTTGCCATGGGATGAGATGGGCATATCCATGGCCACGTGGCTACTGGGGAGAGTGCCAGGATACCTGTTTTAAAGGACAAGAAATTTTACTTGTGGATTGTATTTAATTGCTGGACATAGGTTGAGCATCCCTGTTACAGTGAGAGCAAGTTTTTTCATCTTAGTGAATAGCAGTTGTTGTTCCTATGTTTTAAGTGTAAAGTCTAAGTGGGCTTTTAAATGGAATTATTATTCCTCCTAATATAATTGAAGATCCTCTAAATAAGAGTACATCTAGCAGAGCATAAATGATATCCCTTGTCCTTAAAACACATAAGACTTCCTGAAAACACATAAGCGAGGGGCTTCATGTTTAGCTCCATGAAAAGAAATTAAAATCTGTGTGAAAACCTGTTTGGGTGCTCCTACCCTTAGACATTTCCAAGGTTTTTCGTTCTTACATGTAATCCTGTTTGGATAGGTGTGCTGTGATTATATGTGCCATCCTAGAATCATAGAATTGTTTGGGTTGGAGGGGACCTGCAAAGGTCATCTAATCTAACTTCCCCTCCAATGAGCAGGAGGTCAGGTTGCCCAGAATCTTATCCAGCCTGGCCTTGAATGTCGCTAGGGATGGTGTGCCTACCACCATTTGCGCAACCTGCTCCAGTGTTTTACTGCCCTCACTGTAAAACATTTCTTCCTCACATCCAGCCTGAATCTTCCCTGTTTTGGTTTAAAACCATCACCCCTCGTCTTATCACAACAGGCCCTGCTAAAATGTCTCTCCCCATCGTTCTTATAACTACCTTTTAAGTACTGAAAGGCCTCAGTAAGGTATCTCCAGAGCTTTTCCTTCTTCAGTGTGAATGACCCCAACTCTCTCAGCCTTTTCTCATAGGATAGGTGTTCCAGCCCTCTGATCATTTTTATAGCCTATCTTGTTTGATGCTGCAAAGCTGAATCTGATATCAGAATTGTTTTGAGAATGATATCAGCCACCCCCACAGCCACCAGCAGTAGGTTTCACCTGTGAATTGTGATATTACTGATACATTTTTAGGGGCACAGGTTTCATACTTTAGTTTGTTGGACAGGAGTTAACTAAAGATACACTTTACCTTCTTTTACAGGGAAATTTGAAAACGGTGTAGCTGAAGGAACAGTTGACCCCAGCTTAAACCCTATTTCATCATTCCGGCTTTCAGTGATACAGAATTCAGCAGTTTGGGCAATTCTGAATGAGGTGAGAGATGAGATAACCTTTTAAAAGGGAAATTGGCAAATGTGAGATATTTTCATTCTGTTTTGAAGCTCAAAATTTTGGCTGACGCTGGAGCAATGACCTCTTATTACAGAGAAATGTAATACCCTAAAACATGACTTTGTTTCTTTCTGATTCTTTGTTTCAGATTCATATTAAAAAGATTACAAACTGATCACAGAAATCTGCTTTAGAGGAAAAAGAAAGAATCCTTAAACTTTTCCAATAAAATCTGACATCCTTTGCCAATCACAAATTGAAAATACTGAGCATGCACCTTATTCCAAGTTTCTTTCATTTTCACTTGAACTCTACCTCTTGTGAAATCTACTGTAGAAGAGAAGATTGTATTGACCCCATCTTACCTGATCCATGCAGAAACTGATGCTCCACACTGATAATGTTCACCTGAGGCCGAAGTTGTCCTCCACTTTAATGTGACTTTACCATCCTATGGTTACAGAGCCCTGCTACGCTTAACCTGTACTATTTTGATAGTATAGTACTATAGAGAAGTTGTACATATTGTTACATTCCTTGAAGAAGAAGAAAAAAATATAATTATTGTTAAATGTGTTTTATGAAGGGGGTACTTTTGGAGTTCCATTTATTTTCTATAACAAGAACCCTCTTTTATAGACTGTCAGGGATATATATTAAAAATGTTAGGGATATTTAATTTATTAAAATAATTTGAAAAGTACATATTTTTATGCAGTAAAATTTTAAATCGATATAGTTTTTTTATGAATTCTCTAGTTTAAGTTATCTTTCTACATTTTCCTTTGGAGATGCGAACATAAATTAATACCATATTTCAACTTTACTGCCATGTTTAAAAAAAAAAACGAGATTAAGTTTCTAAATTATGTAGTTTTGTACATGGAATGTGAATGATGTTCAGAGGCATTAACATTGTTCCAAAGAGCGTTTTTCTTTGGGGCTATGAAATTCCACTATGTACAGTTTGTAGCCACATGAAAAGCATGCTGAAATGTCTTGTTTCATATTATGTACAAAATCTGCAGTGATTTTAGATTGAATCCATTGCATTTTAGAAGAATTTTTTCAATTCCAAACAGTTCTTTCTAAAAATCTTTGTAGACATTTCCTAGGCTGGACAAATTCATTTTCTGTACTGAAACAAGAAAATCATTCTTCAGCTTTGCTTTGGAATGACAGAGGTTAACTTCGATCAAAAGAATTAATAGCAATTAGATACATTTGATCTACAGAGGTCTCCTTTTACAAAGTTCTGTTACTTCAGTGTGTATTTTAGATACATTGCATACTCATTACAGTGAGTAGTTATGGTTTATTTTCTTCCATTGTTCAAGAATGAGGTTTCAGTTTGACTCCTTTATTGATCAGTGTTGTAATTCACGCTGACTTTTAATAGGATCTGAATTTGGCCTCAAATTAGTACCCTGCCTTTTTGTTTCAAGGGAATCAAACAGTGATGTTAAATGGATCAGAAACTTGGGGAGGAACAGAAAGTGGTTTGGATTAGATCCAGAGTGGAATTGTTGCAGTATTAATGGTACCTCTGCTCTTAAAAAGTCCTTTGGCTTAGGTGCTTATGTGTAAGGACATGGCCATGGCGAAAATTAAGGTACCCAGTTAGAATGGTTATGAAGAGCAGAAATTCCTCTCTTTAAATAGAAACAAAGTGCCTGATTGACACCGGAGGGAGGCGTTTACCCTGCCTTAGGGATTCCCTGCTGTGCTGTGAACCAGCCTCCTGGAACTGACATTTTGAAAGCTGGCCCGGTCTTTCCTGTGGAAAAGAAACCCTTCCATTATCCCCAACATAGAACGATTGTTTGGAAAAGATTTTTAAGGTCTTTGTGGTCACGGCACAGGTGCATGCAACCTGTTGCGGGGTCCCTGATCTACAGCAGGGGTCTTGAATTGTTATCTGCAGCATCAAAGTTTGACTAAAAGATTTTCTTCATGATATATTTATAAGGAGCAGGAGCCTAAATCTGACTCCCTGGCACTGCAAGCTGTCACCACTGGCATACAGAGCCAACCTGTCTTTCCTGTCAAAATAGCTTTGACAGTTCAGGATATTCAAGAGCTTAACTACTTCTGCAGACTGTAGCCATTTTGTTTTAGCTATGTAGTCTGGGGACACAGGGAAGACAGGGTTTGTACACAGAGCTAAGGCCTTCTGTGTAACTTGAAGAAATGTAGAAAGCTAGCAGGCAGGCCTTGCTTACATTTTTGGATTGCATTGGATGGTGTAAATAAAATGTTACTTGGGAAGCTCGTCTTGCCCGTAAAGGTGGTGAGCATAAACTAAGCATTGTCCTCATAAACAGGGTTTATTTTTGGATTTAGGCTTGTGGATGGATAGGGTCCGAATCCTGTGTGAATTTAACCTGTTGGGATGACACAGCCCCGCTTGTCATACATGATGCCATACCATTGACATATTGCCATGTGATGGCTTTTCATCACACGTTAGCCAGCAAATGTCTAACTAAGTATTTAGGTCTTCTTCTCAGCTGTGCCTGTGAATGAATGATGCAAGTAATTCAAACCCTAGCTCTTTATTACAATTTAGATTGCAGAAATATGTTAGACATTGCAGTTCTCAATAGAAGTACTTTTGCTGACAGTGATTCTCATCTTTTCTCCATGAGTTCAAAAGTTTATTGGTGCCACTTATTTAAGAAAGCTGTGTGCTTATTCTCCAAGTATCCCTGTTTTTGATGTTTCACACTAGTTGAGGTGAATCATTGCTAATATATTTAAATATATAGAACCCTGACCACAGTGATTGTAGGACTCTGGTTAACAGTATACTTAGTTTTCAAAGATGTTGAGATTAAATTTATCAAAACCAAGAAGTTAACTAGTGCTTGGCAAAATACATGTGGGTTTTTCTAAAGATTGTTGTATTTTTATTGCATCCTACTAGCAGAAGTTGGAAATACTCCAGGCTGCTCTAACACTTTCAATGTTCCTGAGCGTATATGTTCTCTAAATAAATGTGCCATGTCAATACAAATTATGCTTTGTAAATCCAGACCTGATGTAGTCAGACAGTTCTGTAAATTTCCGTGGAGATTTTGTTGAGAAAAAGAAAAAGCAGGGAAAACTTTTTCTATCTGCTTATTTCTGCAGACAGCTGCTTTGGGCTTTCTGCCTTTCAAACTCCAATCCTTAAGTCTGGGTTAACTGGTGAAAGTGTTCTTCCTGGAGTTACAGTGAAATGGGAATGTTTTGGCTCAGCAGTCCTCAGCTTGGGCACTGTTTATGGTGGGTGTGTTGCAGAGGGGCCAGTGTCTTAGTCGTAACTTACAGTATTACTACAACAGTTCCTCAGCATCTTAAACCTATTTCCTGGTATTTGGGGAGGTCTTTTCCTACCTGTATTTAATTTCAAGTTGTTTTTGTTTTGGCCTTATAAATACCTTCTAGGCCACTGAATCTTATAGCAGTCGAATCATGGAAAGTGTTTCAGAGTAGAGTGCATTTATCCTTTGTTCATGTCAGCTCCTTCTGATGCTGTTAAAGCTTCAGAAAAGGGAACTTTGTGAAGCCAAAGGCATTACCAGAAACCTTCATTATCTGAGCAAATTATTCCTGACTTTCATATACTGGATGCCAAACAGGCTGGCTGATACAAGTGCTGGCTTTTCCAAGGAGTGGCGGGTTGCTCTGGAGCAAGGAGATACAAAAGACTTGGTATGACTTTGCTTTGCTTATTGAGTGGGTAGTCCTTCTGAAAGCTTTGTAAATAATGTGAACAGGATGTGATTCCCAAAGTAGCACTTTTTCTTTTTTTAATTAAGGAGTCTTTCTAAAGTACTGTATAAGCTTTGTGCTTTTTGCAGGCATCTCAACCATGCATTTGTACCTGTAGATAATAGTCTTATAGATACATCCAGTTTATTTTTAACGGAAAGGTTGCTTAGAAAATTCCAACAAATAAGCATACGATCTGTGGACCAATGAAGGACTGGCTTCTTCTGTTGTACTGCTTCTTGTACAAACAGTTAAAAATGGTTTCAAAAGCAGTTCTTAAGTACCTTGGGTCAGTTTAGAGCAAAGCCATTTATACTTTGCCCATGTGATACACAGTTCCTTGAATGGGCTGGAGTATTAGTCTTTGGCAACACTGAACAACTGTGTAACACCTTTCCTTCATGGTTTTTTTTTTTCCTTAAGTGTATTATCATTTCAGTAATCTCTGTTTGTTGGAAATATTTGCTCCGGATGAAGTATTGTAGTAATTTGTATTTTGCTTCCAACTTGGACAATACTAATTTGGTCTTTGGGTGGGGAGAACAAACCTTGGCCCCTGACAAAAATTAACCATAGGCTCTACATTTGTCCTTAGTAGGAACTATGTATTCTGAAACAGCTAAAGCGAGTAACTGTAGTAGAAAGGGGGAAAAGCCCCCGTGCTTTTAAATCATCTTTGCAATCACCAGCATAATGCTGAAAGGCTGTTAATGTTTTCAGGCTAGCATTGACTGCGGATGTAAGAAATTGGTCTTTGAGTGTCATTTTTCTGACCTTAGCGGCCTCTTAAGGGTTTTGCTGATTTCTGCTGTAAATAGTGAGCTGATGGAACTTTTGAAGTAGCCTAATTTAGAGAACGATGAAGTCTTCCTTTAAGGGGACAAACTTTGATATCCCTAAAGGGAAGGTACACAAGCCGCAAGTCCTTCATTGATTTCACTGATATTGCACCATGGGGCTCTATGTATGAAGTATTTTCATTGCTGATGTGAATTGGGTGATCACTGGTGCTGGATTCCTGTTAGAGAAAAGAGGTACAGTTGGGCTGCAGCTGCCTGCAGGCCAGGAGCTTATGCCAGTAGTCAGAGTGGAAGCAGGTCCTAACTGGAATCCTCTGCCTTCCATGGATCAGTGCTTTCCTTGTTAAAAGAGAAACGTTGCTCAGCATTTGCTGAGAGGGAAACATGATTCTCTTCAAGCCTTAACAGTGGCTGAAATACACAGTACTGTAAGATGCACTGCCAGCATATTTGGTATTTTAAGGTAAATACAGTCTTTCCTTAGACATCAAATTCTAGTAGTGAAATATTATGTCTTACTGTAACCAGTTTATTCTTGTGTTGTTCTGGAAACTGAATCCTAGTGCTCATGTTTCATACTGAACACTACTTTGGAAAGTTGTCATCTCCCATTTCCAGAAGGTAGCATACGAGATGGTCAGTTTATACCCCTGGCCTTGTGGCTCTTGTAGCTGCAGGCATTGCCATGAGCCCTTCCTTGTAGCCAAATGAAACTTGTACTTTCCTTCTGTGCTCATTGACCTGCCACTTGTAAAGGTGGTTGTTAGAATAGAGATTGGTTTAAAAACTTGCTGCTATATTTGGAAACCTGATATGGGTCATGTTAATTGTGCCTTTCATCCCTGTTTCTTCTGTGTGCCAGAGTTGTCCATGTATATTTGAAGTAGTCATAAAAGCAAACATATTCTCAAGTTCTTTCATGAAAGGAAGGGACAGTTTCATACCTAGACCGAGCTGTTGCTTTACCATTGCAATACTACAGCGATCCATACATTCACCCAATCCAAGGTAAAGTATTCCAGTATTATTCTTCAATAAAACTGCTTTTTTGTGTCACTTAAACCCCTCATAATGTAGAGCTTATGCCAGTATGTGCAAAATAGCTGCAGTAAGAATTATGCTAAATACACTTGTTGCAGTTAAATTTAAGCTACAGAGATGTAAAAGTAACTTCGTTTTAGGAATGTACTGCAAAGGTATTTGAACAAAATTGCTAACATGTTTACTGTTGTAAATATTTTAATAAAAAAGGACACTTCAAACTTTTTTACACAATTATCTACAATAAAGAGAAATTTACAACAATTTACAAAATGCTCTTTTCTTTACTGTCAAGACAGCTAAGATAAAACCAAAATAAACAGATATATGAAGTCCTGGTTTTATTTCACTCTGTACTTATAGAAGGAACAAAGCATTTTGGTGAAGTTCCATCCACATGCCAAGGAGATCAAGTAGAGCATGATGAGAAGGGCGAACGGATACAAAAGAATAGCTGTGTTCTTCAAAAAGGGCAATGCTGAAACAGAAACAAAACCAAAGCAAGTATAAAGCAGTGCCCTTTCCAGGAAAGTGCTTCATGTATAATGGCCTGGGTGGAAAGACAGCAAGAAAAAAACAGTCCCACTCTGCCTGACTTCTTCTCTCATCTCTGCCCTACCACCACTGCAGATTAGAGAGCACCTGATGTAACTGGGAGAGGTAACACCCTGGGAATTGTTTTGTCTTAAACTCACTACAGAATTTTTATCCAATGCAAATGTTTGCATTTGGATTTACAGATGGACTAGAAAAACAAGGTTTATAAGCCCTGTGGTGCTACAGGGCTAATACAGGGCAGGAAGCTTGCCTGGCAAAGAATATAATTTTTCACTTAAAATGTCCACACAGCTGGTCAGAAATTTACCAATCCCTGTCAGACTTCTTTCACTACAAAGACAGAATTACTTCAACACACAGCTGAGTCTCTTGTATTAACTTACAAATTAAAAGGCTGAAATGATGCTCTTGGTTTTAGTCAAATAGAAAAGAGGCTGCTGTTACTCACCACTGTATCCTAGGAATGTCACATAGATGTAGTAGCCAATTGCAATCAGCCATAATGTATTCCCAACAAAATAGCCAATGACAGAATCAGATATTATGACATCTGAAAGAGACAACTACTTTCAGCTACTGTGACACAGCGCGATTCTGAAGCAAAGCTCCCAAACTATTCTACTTACAGTTGATGAAAAACAACTGGATAAAATGCAGAATGACTAGAAGTGGATAGAAAGCGTTCAGATGAACATCAAAGGCATATCCCCACTCCACGTCATAGTCTCTGTTTTGCTGCTTCACCAAGTACTTATTAGAAATGAACCTACATGAGAAGACAATTGAGAATGTTGTTAAAGTGACTGTAGAGCTGACTGACAAAGCACTGGTTTGAGACAATAAGAGGTGTGATCCTAGCTCTACCCTGACAAAGTTTTCATTGCCTGGGAGAAAACACACAAGAATTATGAGGCCAGGCTATTGCCCAAAATGTTTTTGTTAGAACTGTAATTACATCCCTTGCATTCAAGAGGCAGCAGAGAGACATTCCTGGCAATACAGAAACTGAGCTTTGTTTTAACTAGATCAGTGCTACAATTTATCACTGCAGTCACAAGTTCTTTGGGTTGTACACACAGGAGGCGACTTCAGAGAAATGCCCCGTACACAATCAACAGACCTCCTGCAGGCATGGCTTAACTCATCTTCACAGAACCTGTGCATTGCAAGCACAGAAAGAGGGCAAGGATAGCACACTTAAGGTGAACCTATTTCGTGTTCTTGAAGACGAGTGCTAACAGAATGTGCACTGCCTGGTGTGACAGGCTGAGGAACAAGCCTCAAGACTTTGTTTTCTCCAGCTTACGTTCTACTGACATCAGAAAATATATCTCATTTATAAGAGGAATGAGAAGTCAATCCATGCTCAGAAATAAGAGACCAGAGCTTTTGTGATAGCTTCCTCTGATGTGCTTTCTATGCCAAAGGGCAGGGTCAGAAGGAGGCAGAGCCTGGGTGCAAGGTGGAGAGAGACAAAAAGGTGTTCAGATTCACTAGAAACAGGGGGCAGCTTTTGAAAAGAAAGTGATCCTGCACTGGAAGAAGGGACCTGAACCAAACTGGAGCTGATGGGGAATGATGCCTGCAGAAAGCTGACTAAGGGACAGAGGAAAACCAGCAGATGCTGAAAGTCTTTCTGGCTCAGGAGACTGCATCCAGACTCACAAATAGCTTGAGGGTGCAGGGAAGAATTACTCTGTGCTCTTCCGCAAGCAATTTCATCTGTCAGCTACAGTTATGGTATTTGCTTTATCCTGAATTTTGCAGTTACAAATGGGAGCTCCTAAGGTCATTGTTTGAAAGGAATCTCCCTTTTCTTATGAGCATTGGTTTAAGATGTCAGCTCCATTCTTAAGAACTCAACTTTAAGTGCTCTTATTTCCTTACGTCCTTGGTAAAATAAAAATGTTTTCTTTGTTCTCCTCCTCTTGCCACAGCACAGAAACAGTAACTTCCCACTGTTTCATGACTCCTTTGCAGGTGTGGGAAACATCTATGATGTACTGAGGCCTGTGTTATAAACTTACTCCCTACTGCTTTCCCCTTTAAGTCTCTGGACATTACAGGCTAAAACTGGCAGCAATCAGCAAACGTGCACAAAATAGAACCAACATTGCTTATAGTGGAAATAACTAAAATCTTCAGCAATAAGCATGACCCAGTTGTCTATTGCCCTACTTAAATATAGCCATCGTTGGGCTTATATTACCTAATCTGTTCAACCAAACTAAGAAATCAAGTAATATTGGTTTTGATCACCACAGTCTTGACTTGGCATTACTGTTGAAGATAAACTAGCACACAAGAAAGAAAGAAAACAAGTTGAAATTTTCATCATAATACAAACTGTGAGCATTCACCTCTTGCAGGAAACAGCAGTAAAGAAAAACATACATCCTTTTTCAAAGCAACATTTTGAAACAATTACCTTGACGGCACAAACCAATCTATAGTCAATACACACTCTATCATGTTGCCCCAGAGAACAGTGTCATGCAAACAGCAGAGGTCAATCCCTAGCAGATCAGCACTACTGAACTTGGTTTCAGACCTCGATACTTACCACATCAGAGTTGCAATCAGGAGGCCAACGCCTACACAATCAATGAATACAACCCAAAGTAGCAGCTTTATTGTTTCAAAAAAACCCATGTCCAGCACAAATCCAAATCCTACAGTAGACACTGAAAGGAGAACAAGGTTATTTAAATTAGCTGTGGAAAAGAAAGCATGAGATCTTAAGCCACTGTATCTTCTTGAGTATACTGTTACAAAATGTCCAGTTTCGTTCTTATTCCCCGAGATTTTCAGTCCCACAACTAATTTCTTTCCCCACCCAAAAGTAAGCATAAGGCTATTTATTCATAACATAATCCCTTTCACAAATGGGAGAACACTCCTCTGTACTTGGGTTTAACAATGTAACAGCAAATTCTACTGCTCCACCCAAACGCCTTTTAAAAAAAGCCACACAAAACTACAACAGAATATACTTCAGTTTATAAAAGCTCCTTGGTTAATCCAAGCCATCTGTGTGGCAACACTTACTTTAGAATCAATAGTTTTGGTATCACTAAAAGCAACGTATGATGTAACAGAAGATGACTAGGACAAGATTTATATTTGCAGTTCAGTCTAAAAAGTACATGAGAGGCTTTGTTTATAGCTTAATTTGTGATATGCAGTATCTCACTAGGGCCTTTACTGCAAAACCAGCTTTTTATCTGTAATGTTCAGATAAACCAAGTATTCATATTTTTAAGTAAAGCACCGTTATGTGGCATGGCATATTATTACTGTCTGTAAAGTTACAGGGAACGATATAGTTTGAAATGTAATAGGAAATGAGATGCAATAGAGAGACTAATTCAAGACTACACAGTATTAATTGTCTCCTCCATTTTCTAATTCCCACTTCAACTTTCAAATGGTTAGGTCATTTTCTTCTGTTCAACTTGGATTAAAGGATAATCCATATAGATTGGTCCTTTTTTGTGTGTATGTGCTATTAGAAGGGCCACAAATGTATATTCCTAAACTTTCCCTCCCTCTCTTTTATGCAATTTTCTTGCACTCACCGCAGAGCCAGATACTGAGAAGTACTAAGAAAGCAGGATCATCTCTTGCCCATTGGTCCTTCGTCTGTTTTCTGTAGTGAAAGTTCCTATAAACCCTCTGTGGTGAAGTAAATAGGTAAAGCATCTGCCAAAGAGCAAACTCGAAGTCCATCTGTCGAAAGTGGAAGAGCCTCCGCAGGTACTTGTAGCGCTTCGCTCCAGCTGTGTGTCTTGCAGCATCCCTGGGGCTCAGCACACCATTGCCCTGGCTCCGGGAACTAACTGAAGTGGTTGGCAGCATTTCGCTGAAGACGGGATTTCAAAAGATGTAATCGGCTTAGCACATAATGAGGACTAAAACCAGGCCGTTCAGGCCACATAAGTTACAAATGCTATGCACAAGTATGAACTGTGACGGTCACAGACGAGCCTGCCATGTCCTGACAGTCCCTCTGCCGACTGCTGGGGAGGGCAGTATGCGGGAAAGGCGGAGCAGGCACCTCTGCTTCAGTACCGCCCGCCAGGCAGCCCCAACCGTGCGATCCCATCGCAAAAGCAAGTCAAGGCCGACGGGCTCTACAGCAGGCTAAAGGCCGGAGCGCGCAGCCAAGGGCAGGGGAACGATTACTGTTCTCTCGGCCCGCTGTTTAGCCCACACCAGCCCAGCATCACCTGAAGCGACATCCGTCACCGCCCCAGAGGCAACAGCCACCGCCCTGAAAGGGACCCGCATCTCAGCGCCAGGTGGGAAGCGCCGACACCCCTCATTCCCCGCCAGCAGCCGGGCTCACACCACCACGCCGCTCGTCCCTCAGCAACCGATAAGGAATATGGAGCCTCACCTGCTGCCGCGACCCCCGCCTCGCCCGGCACTGCTGCTGCCGCCACTACCCGCCGACCCCGCAGCCTTCCGGTAACGTCGGCGACCCTAGCGCCCCGGTTTACTTCCTGGATCGCGCCCCGCCTCTTCCTCTCTACCACCGGAAGCGGCGGTAGGACTAAGGGCGCCGAGCATGGCGGCCGCTGCCGGTGTCCGGGTAGGGCGCGGCGAGGTGTAGAGCCGGTCTTTCCACCATGCCTAAGTACTATGAGGACAAAGAGGAGGACGGGCAGGCCTGCGGGGGGGTGAGGGAGGACCTGCGGCAGTGCCTGCTGGAGAGCTCCTGCGTCCTGCAGGTGAGCGCTGCCGCCATCCCGGGATAAGGCTCGCGGCCCTGCTGCTGGTGCTGCAGTCGCCTCCCTGGGCTTAGAGTGCCCCGAGGCCCCTATCAAACCCTTAATTCATGTTTTAAGAAGGTTAAGAAATGGCAGCTTTAGAGGAAAGCGTGGCTCATCGCGCCATGACAAAGTACTGAGTCCACCTCATCTGAAGTAGTTTGATGTTTTATTGAGAAGCTGCTGCGATCCATTTAAGTGTGTAATCCTTTGTTTTTCGTCTCACAGGAAAACAAAAGCCCGAAGCAGTGCTTGAGGGAAGGACACTGTAGAAGTTTGCAAATGACGTTTTTTGCATGCAAACGATCAATGGTGAGTGTGGTGTGTTTCCTGCCAGCGGCCTGCATGCTTCCTATCGTTTTTTCCTGGTTTCTGAAGACTACTCAGATCAGTAAAACTAGTGCCGTTAAGCAGAATAAGCCTTGCCTTTGAAGTCTAGTCAAAATACAGATGTTGTACATCTGTACACTGGAGAAAAAGTGGAGCTGGAAAAATGCATATTTAAATTGAATTAGGCTTAGAATGTGACAGGTAAACGAGGCATTTTTGGTATTGCTTTTATTAAAGCTTTGGTTTAGGTAATATTAGTAGGTGAGGTAATTGTGAGATAAGATATTGACAAGCTAACTTTTGTTTGAGGTCACGAAGAGATTTTTGTAGAGAACATTTAAGTGAAAAGAGTGTGCTATCGAGAAAAGGCTTTCACTGATGAAGCTGGCTCTTGCATTCAAATTAAGCTATTCCTGATTTTCTTAGAGGACTTGCGTTTATAATAAGTAAACGGTTTGGGTTTTTTAACAGTGAGCCGTTAAGTATGATAGTGTGAAGTCAGTTTTGCAAATGTAATTAGGTAAAGTTTCCCATACTTTATCCAGAAATGTCTTGGTTGTGTTTCCACAACATTTAAAAAAGTGCTAGGATGTTGTAAAGGTGGTATCAAAACTTTCGAAGCATGAGTAGTTCAGGGCTCGCTTTTATTTGTAGGAAGCGTGGTGCACAATGAAGAGCATGCAGCTGAAATTTTTCTTCCATTCTGCGTTTTTATTGAAGTTGTAGCTGATTTTGTACCCCTCCTGTATAAACTGTATTAATACATTAAGTGACAAGTTATTATTTCTGTGGACAGGAAAAAAGCTCTGTGTATTTAATGCTTGCAATATCTATTTGATATGTATGCATATATGTTGCAGTAGCAATATATGTATTGTTGCAGTAGCAATATATGTAACATTACATGATGTGCCTGCATCTCTGTAGGTTGTTAGGGGAACCTGATGAAACTAAGCTTCTAGCCAAGTGTCTCCTGTCGTGCAGGAAGAGGCCTGGCTCTTACATGGTTGTATTTAACTGCTCCAAATTCTAAGGCTGATGAATGACATTTTTCTTGTCCTGTGACCTCTGTAAATTTCAGTAATCCTGCTCTGACACATTTGTTATTTGGTGTAATAGTGAGGCAGAAAGAGTATCCGAAACCAAGTTAGGTGCTAAATGCAGATGTAATTTATAATATGCTAAAACCATTAAGGCGTTTGCCGAGATTCTGTTTTCTTTCTAAGGAAATGTAATGTCTTGTACTGAAGTTTACTTCTCTAATTTTAGATGTGAAAGTAAGATTAAGGTTTAAAGTGGAAGCTGCTTGTCTTGGACAAGCTGTGTCATCGTGTAGTTTAGCTCTTTACAAATTTTTGCTGGGATTCTGAAGGAAAGTTAGTTAATGGAGGTAAAATTTCCATCCTCAAATATTAGATTGAGTATAGCTGAATTGCAGTCTGAAACTGCCACCTACAAGATTGACTGAAGTCAGAAGAATTTTCCCAAGATCAAAATATGTTTTTCTGCTGCACTGACAAAGAACTTGCAGTTCAGCTTCTGTTAAGTGTGCTCTGTAGCTTTTATTTTAGCTTTACTGTCATTTTTTGCTTTCATTAAATGTCTTTTTTTGTAACTGCCAAGAATAAACCCACAGATTTCACAAGCTGAGTATTATTTCACTTTTTGCTGTGGTTTTGTTCTTTTGTTTGTTTCCCTAGAAACTTCTTGTATTTAAGTTATTCTTTTCCTCACTGACATTTGCAGTGATTCCCAGTTCAGCCCAATCTGAATTTTGCTCCTTCAGCTTATCAATTAAGTTTGGAAAAAGAGATCTGAGCAGATTGACACTACCTTGTTTTCCCATGTTCCTTGCCACCCCCCTATAGTGCTGTGTCATTTGTGTTATTACAGAGGATGCTTATCACATATTTTTAATTTTGAGTGAAATTCAAGGTAATACAATATCTGTTTCATTGGAAGAACTCCGTGACTTGTTGGCTACATCACCAGTTTTCTTTACAGTAAATTCTGCTGTATTTTGGGCTTTGTTCTGATGTTACTAAGTGCCAAGATTTCACAAGCACTCTAAAGCGTTGGTTTTTTTTTTTTTGCAAAATGCATGTTTTTGATATATTGACTTCAATTTTCAGTTGGATACCAGGGCAAGATTCAGAGGAAGGAAAGGATACTGAAGTCCCCTTGAAGAGACACAGCCGTGGCACATCAGGGCTCATCAGCACTTTACACAAAACAGAGTCTAAAGGAAGAAGACTATCTGCTGCATCCTTTTATACAGTAATTTCGTAGAAGGTACCTAATCCTGAGTATTCCAATAGATTGACCTGGATGTTCATTTAAATGTTAAAATAAAGGCAAGTGTAGAACTGCAAGTTCTGGTCAAAATGGGGGCTTGTCACACACTTGCAATAAAATATATAAAATCCAGAGAAAGCTGCAGAAGTTATCATTCTGTTTTGAAGTGAAGTTGTCTTTTGTGGTTTCACTAATTCTGAACATGTTTACTATTACATGTAACACAATATATGAAACTGGATTTCACTCAACTGGTATCCCAGAGGATACCTCAGGATAGAGCTGTTTGAGTTGAATGAGGTTCTGAAATGTATGCAAGCTGGTTCCACCCCAGTAGGTTTGCTACCCAGTAAACCTGCACTAACAGGTAGGAGCAGTGATATTTTTCCAGTCCCAAATGTACAAGGATTGCATCTCTTTCCTCTTGCTACAAATCTCTTTAATACGATGATTGATGTAGATGGTTATTAGCACTGTCTAGTCTTGTTGGGCAACTGGGTTTACATTTGGTTACTCTAAATTAAAAGATGTCTGATTTATCTTTCAAGTAGTCTGTCTTCTTTATTGTATTGACACAAGTCCAACAGAACTATAGCATTATCCTAATCAATGGCTTGAAAGCTGGATGCTTTATTGTAGCTAACGGTATATCTTCAGATGGGTGAGAAAGGTATTCCTCAGGCCAACAGTTGAAGAGACCATTGCAGCTATTACTGTGTTATAGAAGTATTTACAGCAGTATTTGAGTTCCTCTTATTATGACCCTGAATGATCTTTCTGCATTATTTTCCAAGCAATTGTGTAAATACTAATCCAAATGAGGGCTGATGATCTGTACTTTATCATGTTTATAGAAGTATTGTTCCACAAATGTCCCTTCTACTTTGTGTAAGCAGTATTCTTGATTTTACTTTGTCACTTCTCTCTGTAATCTGGTTCTTGTTTATGGGTATAAAATACTCAAATTCTCATTCACTTAAATGGTAACTAGTTCCTGATATACACTTCTTAAAACTTGCTGTTCCTTGAGAATTTTAGTGCTTAGTCAAATTTCATATAGTTTCATAAGTTATAAAACAACTGAAGTGAAAAAGCAAAGAAATTAAGAGGGAACTATTGTTCTGCTTTCCTTTGATCAAGTATGGCTGTGGCAGATCTGTCTGAGGTGTTCTTCAAGACAGATAACATCTATCAGGTGGTCTCTCTTTCCCCCCACTGGTAAGGAAGCAGGATTTTTGGGGGTAACAAGCATTAAATAGTGCTTAAATGACAACTGTGATCAATACTTACTGATTCTGTTTAAGAACTTGTTTCTGAAGAATATTTCTCCTTTCTTCAGCGTGTCTGAAGAAATAAGTGGTACTATTGCTCTTACATGTGGAAACTTGAATAACTTCAGACAAGCTGGAACAAGATTGGGAAATAGGAGAGGTGAGAGAGTCATAGTAACTTCTTGGCTAAAACTTACAGCCATGTGGCTGATTTACATTTAGTCTGAACAGATGCATGCAACACTTAAGCTTGTAAAACTGAGATTTGAGTGAATGAATGTGTGTTGATTATTTAATTCTGTCTTAAGCAACTGCAAAATCTGTTTCTGTTCCTTATATGTGTAGAATTTTATTTTTGCAATCATAAATCAACACTAATTTCACATTCTCTTGTTCTGTTGATGAAGTGAAGGCTAGTTCATTTGTCAAAGTGCTGTAAACATACTTTGTTTTCCCTGGTTACCATATTATCTTTTTACTAAAATGAGAAATGGTGCTGTATAAATACTGTGTATTACAGTTACAGTAGATAAATTGTATGTAAATATTGTAAGAGTATTAATTCTAGCACTCTGATATAAGCCTTCTCCCTTTGGGAGAAAAAAAAAAAACAAACCCCACATTAAAAAAAGGGAGTAAAAATAAATTCGAAGTCTCTTGGCAGGTAGTTAAATGTCAGTTAGGGAGAAGAGTTTGAATGATACATGGATTTAGTAGGCAAGGACTCTTCCATAGTCTGCCCTGCAGGAGTCGGCTATAGGCTTGTTGGTTCAGATGATCTGTTCTTTTCTTAGCCATAATTACTAAGTTTCACCTAGGGCACTGCAGCAGCTCCTTTTTGGAAAAGAGCAGGCAACTGGATAGTTTTAACTAGTTATTTCTGGTGGAGATCAAGTGGTACATTTAAATGCAGTATTTGTTATTGGATGCTCTGTTAATTTAACAGAATATGTGTTTTGATACAATGGAGCCCTAGCGTTGAAATTTCCTAATGGTTCACAAAGCTGGTTGAACAGTATAAAAATGCATATAATATGTATCAAAATACTGACTTACTCAAGAGACTGTCCTGGGTTCAGCAGTAACAGTAATTTTTCTCCTTTTTGGTAGCTGGTGCAGTGCTGGGGTTTTGCCTTTCAGCCTGGGAACAGTGCTGATAACACTGATGTTTTTGGTTACTGTTTAGTAATGTTTGGTCTGACCAAGGACTTGATGAGTCTTGTGCTCTGCCTGGGAGGAGGGGAAGCCGGGAGGAAGCAGAGACAGGACACCTGACCCAAACTGACCAAAGAGGTATTCTGTACCACAGCACTTCATTCCCAGGTTGTAAAAAACTAAGGGCAGGGACCCAGAAGAGGGGAGTTCACTGCTGGTCGGGCTTGGTATCAGGTGGTGAGTGGTTGTATTCTCTTCCCTTATATTTCCCTTATCATGATTATTATTATTGATGGTAGCATTAGTGGGTTTTGTGTTACACCTTAATTACATTCTTTTGATTCTCCTCCCCATCCCCCTGGGAGCTGGGGGGAAGAACGAGGGGGGAGTGAGTGAGCAAACTGCATGAGAGGCTTAAACCACAACACTGTCGTTGTTTGATTAAGTATTGTGTAACACAACATTCTGTCTAAAAATGACTAATTATATAATTGTCTTGGGCTTTTGTGCACTGTTCTACTTGAGAGCTATTAATGTTTCTTGTGTGAAAAAGAATTAGTTTTATTAACAAACAGCCCAAAGTGCTACAAATTTGTGTATATGATTCCAGCTTTTGCCTTACACATGAAGTGTTTTTATTTGAATATATTGATATTTTTAAGTCTCATGCTTTGTAGTACACCACTGTCTTTTATTAAAAAATACATATTTCTAGTCTGTGGTATATTTTGCAGGATTGAACATGTAACGTGTTTGAATCTGTGAAATTGAACTGCAGAGAACAAAAGGTTGAAATGGTGCCAAAAAACTCTTTACTTGTTCTAGAATCACAAATGTATACAGTGCTAATAATTTGTATTGTGTAAGTACAGGACACAGTATGCACAATACTTTGCTGCTGTAATTTCGTCTGTTTTACACA
Organism: Forpus xanthops; assembly: GCA_032466535.1. NCBI lineage: Eukaryota > Metazoa > Chordata > Aves > Psittaciformes > Psittacidae > Forpus > Forpus xanthops. The sequence continues at coordinate 47,826 of JASSUY010031511.1, read as the reverse complement.
GTGGCAGAGTCAAAGAGTGTTGAGTGCTGTCGAGATTCATGTTGCAGACTGTGTCTCCATCTGTGTTAGGACCTGTCTGCATTGCTGCATCTGGCTTTGTCAGTTTATGTGTTCTTTCCATGGTCCAGTCCTCCAACTGTATTTGTATTTACATAGCTGTAAACGCATACAGCAGAGCTACCCATATGTTTATTCTGATAAAAAATAGACCATACTTACTCTGGTTCGAAAATTCTTTAAGCCATTAAGTCTGTTCTTTCATGTTAGCATGAAGCTAAGCACATTGTTTAAGCAGAATCTGTTTAATGAAGTCCTATGTGTACATATACTGAAAAGAGAGAGAAAGGCATTGGCGTTTAACAAGTATGCAGTTTTGAAACGTTCTGCTTCCAGAATGTATGCATTTGTATTACAAAGGGCTTCATTACTCAGTGGTTGGCATAAGAAATTTGTTGTGTATTCTCTCATCACTTCCAAGTTTCTGGGGAGTAGCAGGTTGAATGATAAGCTTTTTTCTTTAAAGCCTTTTTTTATTATTTCAGTGGAAGCCTGAAACAAACTAGACTGACACCTTCTGCTTTTAAGAAGAACACTAAGTGAAATCATCTTTTAAAATTGCAATCACAGAATGTAGGTGGTCAGCAGTATCTGTTGTTTAAGCTTTTGGTTGGAAAACTTGGAAATGCAGAGCTTTAGCAGCTTTGCTGTCATGATGAATTTCACAAGTCCTCATGCCACCTTAGTGCTTGATATGTGGTCATTTAAAATATGTGTATTTATTCTAAATCTGTATCTCATCGTTTAAAGCTGAAGAGAGTGACAGTTTCACTGTCAGTCATAAACTGTACTTGACAGACTAGTAACCAGAAACTTTTAAGATCCTTTTCCCAAATGTGAATACTGAATTACCTATTTCTGGCATAGTTTTGCTGCAGGTATCTGCAGAAAATTGTCAATTTCTGTAAGTGGTATACTCCAAAATGACTTGGTTGACACTGAGGGAAGAAAATTCTAGTTTTGCTTTATTGGTACTATTACTTTGAAATAAGCTAGTGAAAAACAGTGAATACAGGAATTGGCTTGTAATTTGTAAGTTCTAATGAGAACTGTGCTACTCTGAAAGTGTACTGTGTTGTCCTTCATTATCATGCAGGATGAGGAGTATAGACTTTTTCTGTTAGTTCATGGCAGGAATCTTTGAGGCCTTTTCAGCAGGGAGGTTCTGAAGTCTTTCTGGTACGTAGGTCACAGACATGTAATACTTGTTAGACACTGCCCTTGAATCTCAGGCTTTTGGTTCTCTATCAGCCATACCTCTCTGATGGCTATAGCAGGATGGCTTCTGGAAGTCTGAGTGGGACGAAATCTGTTGGAGGTTGTCAGGTCTCTGGCATGCTAAGGAAGATGGAAGTAAATAGTGTGCTGAGGAGATTCAGTGTCAGATGTGTAAGCATTTACATTGCTCAGTATAAAACCAGAAACTGCGTAAAGCCCTTTATTAGCTGAGATCTTGCATCTGAAGTGTCCCTTCCCGCTTTATATTAGCAGTCTTGTAAGAGTTTGACACCCTTTATCTGGTGTGACTTCCTATGGAGGCTTTTATAGTAGAGAAAGGCACTTGCTCTTGAAAAGGGCTTAAAGTGTTTTCTTTTGATAGTGTGCTCCAATAGCTAGTAATCCTGCTTTCAAAAGTGCAAGTGTGGTGATCAGGATTTGACTTCAGCTTTCACTTGCAGAAGAAGGGATGAGGATGGCTCTGTGAAAGAGATTGGTCCTAGGTTATATTTTCTTGCTGGGAATGCATTTAAAGCTTGGGGGGAAATAAAGATAATTGTGCTCTTAATATTTTTTTGATGAAATGCATGGATTTACTTCCTGAAATCTTGTTTTGTGCGTGTCTTCCTTAGTGACTTCACATATTTGTAATCTTCTAAGAAGGAGATAAATTCCTTGTTCAATTCTCGTGTTCAATTCCTTGTCTGTTACAATCCTGATGCCTTTTTCAGAGTCAATGTTTTTTCAGTCAGCTCTTTCTGTAGTGCTCAAGGTGTGGCTTTGTGTTCTTTTCCTGCATGTATAACCTGAGATTTGGCTATAAAAAGTAATAATCATTTTGAACAGTATACTGTACCAGCTGTTCCAGAGCTTTTATGTGATGGCCCAGTTCTTTAGTTCATTGCAGTGCCAGCTTTTGATTTGTCCACAAATATAATCAGCATTGAGTTTATACACACTTCTACATCTTTTAGGAAAATATTGAGTAGTTCTGAACCTGGTAAGTGTCCCAGGGCAGCTCTCCAAGTACCTCTACTGAAACAGAGCTCCCTTCTTATAATCAGTTACAATTAGCTACAGATAAATCATGGTGGGTTATGCTTCTTAACACTGCCAAACTCTATAGAGAAATCAAAGTGTGCTAGTGGCAGCATCTACATGCTTTCTAGCCTGTTCTGGCCAAGTATATTTAATGTTTTTATGAGAGGATGGCTTTAAGTTTGTGTGGTATGGAGAGGAACTCCTATTTTCTATCTCCTTGTTTAAAAACATGGCATGTGTTTATTAGCTTTGTGCCAAACTATGACCAAAGATAAATGTTAAAAATCCCATATGTTTGACAAGGCCTTGAAAATGCCTCCTCTCTCCAAGTTCTATGTGATTTTGAAGAAGTGCTTGCACGGAATTTCACTCTTGACAGGTGGAAAGGAAGGAAAATGGAAAATTCAATGTGCTTCACCTGGCTTCTCCATCCAGTTTCAGATCATATTCAGGACTTGAGCTGGTAGCTTCCAGTACGGGGGAGCTGCAACAGGCAAGTTCAGATTCTTTCAGTGAAGTGGTGTTGGGACTGACTCAGCTGGTAGTTGGCAGCTGTCCTCTGCGGGTCATGCATGGTTGGTTAGAGGCATCCAGAGGAGTGTGTCTGTGTGTCTATCTCCCAAATTCCCTAGTTCAGGGTGTTTCCTGTGCACAGGAGCCCCTCACAAACCTCCAGGGAGTTCCCAGGGAGTAGCTTGGGAGTAACTTGCCTTTCCCTTGATGTTCGTGCACCATGTGAATGTAACAGAATGAGTCGAGCTGGACTGTGACCTCTTATGGTCTTTCAAATTACACTTGGCACTGCGTGAGCAGGTTGAGTCCCTCACTGACAGCATTGTGGTGTAGAGATTGACTAAGAAATGGAGCCCTGGCTCCAGCTACACGACAATTTCAGCAACCATAGCTGGTTGATCCAGCTATCAAATGGCTTCAAGTGGGACTTCAAGTGAGTAAGGACAAACGGAGGAAACATGCTGACGTTTTTATTAACAGAGAAAAAAAAAATATTCTGGTTTGTTATCTCAAAATATTTGGCTCAAACTTCACATCTGCGCTGCAGGTTCTTCTCAGCCCCATGACGTTTTCTTTCTTAGAATCCCCTGTTCCTGCCTGCAGATGATATTACAAACGAACCCAGTTTCTGTGGGTTTGGATCGCACGGGGTCGGAGCTGCCCCTGCGGCCGGCAGGCAGCCCGGCATCTGCGGCCCTACCGACACGGGCTTATTGCAGCCCTGCCGGGAGGGAGCGCGACACAATCCTTCCCGTGCCCGCCCCCCGCGGCGGGGCTCTGCGGGGCCGAGCGGTGGAGGGGGCCGGGCCCAGGGGCGGGGCGGGGCCGCCGCTCGCTCCTGGCCTCGGAGATGGATTCTCGGCCGCTCGCGCAAGCCACCATCTTAGAGGGCGGGCAATCAGTCGGGGAGGGAAGGGAAGCGAAGCGGGTAGTGCCGTTGGAGGACGCCGCTCTGGGCCCCTTCGCGGCCTCAGGTACCTCTGCTGTCGCTGGGACGGGGCTGCGGTGAGCCTCAAGCGGCTGTGCGTGTCAGGAGGAGGGCCGCGGTTCCGCGGCTGCTGCTCTTTAAGCCGTGCCGTCCCTGTCAGCTGTTGCCGCAGGGATACTGGGGGCAAGAGGCCTCAATCGCCCCATCCCCTGCCCGCGGGGTTGATGGGGGCGAAACCAGGCCCTGCCTCGACTCGGGAGGGGAATTTTGCCCCCTCCCATCGCTCATGGGACTGGCAGCCCGGGTAGTGCTGCGGCCGTGCGCCCGGGTGTGTGACCCTTCTCCCACCGGCCCTTCCCGGCGTCCTGCGGTGATCGGAGGCGGCGTGTGTCGCCCTCTCGCCTCCGGTTGCCGGACCTCGGCTCTGTCCCGTGCTCGTCTGTGTCAGCGGCGTTAGAGAAGCACTTTCCTCGCTTCAGGCGAGGGTGTCCGCCGTACCTGGGGAAGGAGGAGATGTGTGTGGAGAGATCCCGCTTCCCCGGGAGCTGGCGAGCGGGCCGGTGACGCGGTCTCGGTCATGCTTCGCCTGAGGTGCAAGGAGGTTCGCGCTTCCCTTGCTTCCTCTGCGTCTCGTCCCCCCAGTGTCTCCCGTGTTTGTGTTACATGCTAGCGCAAGGTGGATGCGCATTCTTCCTCCTCTGAGATTTCCAGAGCTTGAGCAGTATTTATTTCTCCTCAGGCATACATTTTTTTTTTTCCTGAATACGTTAAGGAGGTTTACTCATTTCCTTCTTTGTTCCTGCTACTTTTTTTGCCAAAGGTATCTGTCGGCAGAAAGGAAGGAAGGAGAAGACCCCATTCATTCTGAAAGCACTTATCTGAACGTGGTGCTTTTGCCTGTTCCTAGCATGCCCGGAAGGCTCAGCTTTCAGCTGCCAGTGTAGTTTTGAAAGTTGCTGTGCTTGCTCTTATCAGAGATCTGTGGTTGTTTATCCTGTGACAAAGCATGATGTGTTTAGATCTTGCGCTACACAGGATTAGATGGGTAGCATGTGAAATGGGTGTCATTTGTAATTCTTAGCTAATATTAAATGTATAGCTACAACTGGCTAGGAGATTGTTGTGTGCATGATAATGGTTGAGACCTTGGCAGCTTGACATTAAGCTTTCTTTTCTAATGTTACTGAAAGAGGATAAGAAGGAAAGCACTATCAGTTCCACTTGCAAACGTCCACTTTTGCTAACCTGAAACTAGTGTGTTTTTAACACAATGTGGTCATAGATGCTCCTGTCCAACAGGGTTGTAGTCGTGCTGGGATGCTGTGGGAATGAATCTGAGAAGTACATGGTTGGATAGTGTGATAGGTGGTAAAGACTCCCAAGTATACGATAGGTTAATATTCTGCATTGCTATTCTTTTTATAAGAAAAATTATTTGAAACTTTGACCAATTTTGAGTAAGTCCTGAATATGAAACTTTTTCAAGTGTTCCTTGACCCGCTGTGCCAGAACAGTTTGGTGGTATGACTGCTACATTGTGCACTGCCAGATTGTTAAAACATCTCATTACATTAAGCTGAATTCTTTCATTTTGATGCTGAATTTTACTTATTTTTTGTGCAAACTTAAGGCTTGTATAACTTTCTGTTTAGCTGGAAATGGTGACCTCTACTTGCGGTACTCAGTACTGGCATGAAAAACTTTGTTTCTCTTTTTGGATCGATTACTTCACTATATTCTACAGATTCTACAGGAAACTTTACTTCAGTAAAGATTAGAGGGCTGTAGTGAATGTCTGTTGCATAGGTTTTTTCATGTTGCATAGGGTTTACCTTTCCATCTCTTCTGAAGCTTATTGCTTTTGATCTTGTTGCATGATGCCCCTCGAAAGATGGGTGGAGGTCAGTTGTGTTAAATTTATGTTGCTTATTGTACCTTTCCAGATTTAGGAGGTGCGTGTAGAATGCAGTTTACTTTCAGCTTTGTTCTGGTTAGGCTCAAAGCAGTGTCTGTTTATCTTCTCTCAAAAGTAATCCAATATAAAATGAAAATCACTTGATGACCTTATATGTTAAGTGGGGGTGGGAGGGGTGGGGACGTATCAGGGAACTTGTATTGTTGGAGCAGCTGGTATAACTGGAAAAACTAAAACCATTTCTTCTGCATGCAACCTTATCTTGGTATGTTGTCTTTCAAATTATATATGAAATAATCTTGAGTAAACATAAGGAAGAATTTCAAGTTGACTTGCACCATGGTCTGTGACTGAGCTGCTGTTCTGGGTCTTGTTACTCTTGTTACTATTTATTTTTTTTTTCTTTTTGTGGGGTATGTGTGTTCTTCATAGAACAGATAGAAGCAATACTCATTTTTTGCAACGATTTGACAATTCTGTTACTTAAAATATTCTTTTCCTTGTCAGTGCAGTAAAAGCTATTTCATATTTTGTGAACATCCTATGATTTTTTTTTTTTTCTTTTGGGACGGGGCTTTTAATATGAAAAAGGTGATAATGTGTACAAAGGAACATTTAGTGCTGTAGAAATAAGATTGCATGTTAAGTATCAATGGTGGTGTTATACATCCTGTCCTAGGAAGTCACTTACCAGGTGTTTAGAACAGTAGAGTTGGACAGGCTTTTGAGCCTGTTGGCTTTAGGGTAATCAGCTAAGCAAACATACAGTGTACATTACACAGTAAGACCATTTTAAATTTTTGTATGTGTCTCATAAGTTAAAGTGGTGACTCAGCTTAAGTGATCTAAGATATTATAATATTTTAAAAACAAAATGCAGTGTTATGACAAGGGAAGTTAAGTATATTTGTTTGTCTTTTTGCAGAAGGTCTTGATGTAACTGACTGAAAAATGGTTCTGCAAGATGACAGCATCAACTTTAACACTGTTAAAATGGTAAATTAAATATTTAAAAATATCTCCATGCCATTTGCTGAAAAAAATGATATTAAGAAGTGTTTTTAAAATGAATATTCCTTCAAATGACACATTTCAACTGGTATTTTAGGGTTTCCACGTGGTACAACTTTATTTATTTCCTAATAATGGAAATGAAAGGCATGCTGAATTTTCTACTGTTTTTGATAAATATTGTAGTTGCTTTTAACTGTCATTTGTATTTCAGCTTATATGTCTTCTGGTGACTTAAATTCATTGTAACTGTGAACTTGATGAATTAAATGTTTTATAAAGGTAAAGCCATGTTCTTAGAGAAAAGTGTCTTGGTTTAGGTGTTAGATATTATATATGCTAAATTTTTATCCATATCCTGAAGTGGGTTAATTCTTGGTAGTAAGCATTGAACTGGGTTCTGTGTGACCAGCTCCAGTTAGGACTACAGCCTGCAGCAGGTCTTGCATGCTGATAGAGGGTAATATGTATGTCTTGCATAATAACTGAATTTAGGTACAACTTCTGTACCTTGTTACGTGAGTATAGGTAATATAGATTAAGTATAGGTCAAAAGTAAGCAACTGAATAGTTTCTTTCCCTTAGTGATACTTGGTTTAGTGTTCATGGAAGGAACAGATTTTAAGCATCTTTATTGGTTTCTGTTTATTTTTATTATTTTTATGTTCAGTTCTTTCATGTGCATAAACCAGGCATGAACAAACTGTTAGAGCTTTGTATGGATAAAAGTCTTCTGGTTTAAATTTTGTCTATCTGAGATACTGATCTTAATCATTAATTAGGTTGGTAGCCTAAGAAAAATATAACCAGCAGCTACTTTTTGTATTTGAGGGTACTGAACTTAACAGATGTTCAGGATCTACAGATAGCATAGGCTTTGTGGTGCAGAAGGTAGATAACCGCATGCCTGTTTCTTAAAACTACATCTTAATTTTTATCTCTTTATTTGTTTAAACCAGCTGCAGTAATTTGATAAATTATGTGGTAAAGGGCTCGAACCTGCTGGATGCTAAACAGTGTGTAAATCTTGAATTCAGTGAGAGCTGAATCATAGGCTTGTGTGATCCATCTTTATAGTCTACCTCTTTATCATATTTGCAGTAGGTGAAAAGCATCAATGTAACTTTTGCCTCCTATTATAAGCTTTCTGCCATGCTTGACAAGGTAATCAAAGGCAAAATTTAGGGTAAGCATTTAGTTTTACCCTCAACTGCTACCTCTGTTCTGCGCATTGATTTGTGACTCATTAATACAGGGTATGACTCCCGTTGATACAGGATAACCCTAAACCAGAGTTTAGCGAAGTTTCACATGAACAATAAAACAAAACAAGTCAAAGCAAAACAAAACAAAATAATCCAGCACTTCCAGGCAGTAAAACTTACAGCTTTAGTATTCCTGGTTGCCAGTTACATTTTTGTTGTACCTTCTCTTGGAGTACCATATACTCGCAAACATTTGGATTTGCAAATTATTGCAGATTAGAGGGCCTTCTGATGGATGTAGTGTAACATTTTTTTCCTGAAGTCCCTTATATATAATGTTCCTTTCCCTACATAACAAATCTAAAGCGGAGTTTATTGAATACAGGATCTGAGCTAAAAAAAAAAAAAAATGTTTTAGATGGGCTTTGTTTGCAGATTTGTTTGATTGTTTTGCTATGATTATAATACTGTATTGAATTAAGGAAAGATACTGGGCTTCCACAAGAGATAACATGGAGTTGTCTTATCTTTGTAAATCATTTTAAGGCCAAAAAGCTATTATGCTCTTCCACTACCTTCATTATTCGAATGTTTAATTCTTTGCTTAGGAATGTTGGCTTAAGAAATAGGGCCTTTCTGTGCATATCTTAAAAAATTAGCCCTTAACATTATAGTTTCTTGTTTCTCATGTGAACTTCTTATTTCATTGAATAAAGAGGGGATCATATTTATTGAAATATCAAAAATACCAAATGATCCTGTTCTCTTGCAGTTCGGTGCTGTCTTGCTGACATTTTTGATGTGACCTAGTTTTTAAGTTCTGTATCTGTTTTGTCCCCAACATTTAGGAGTTGAACTGCAGCAGGCACTTGTGCAGCTTGAAATTTTAGATGTCTTGCAAGGATAAGTGTATCGCAGACACATGCACACCATTTTTCAAGCTTTGCCTGTTTTTCTGTTTTTCTTTTTAGGAGACAATCTTCACTTTGACGTGATGTGTGAAGTCTGTTAGCATTTTTTGTTTGGTTTTTTTTACAGTTATTGTAGAAGGTATGTATAAGAAAAGTAAATCTTGTTCTTTCTGTATTCATTTTAGTCAGAACATGTTGCCGTCAGTACAGAAGCCAAATAAGAGATACGTGGAATTGTATTTCATTACAAATTCATTAATACTGATATTTTGTCAATGAGTAGGGATAATGTGTCTGTCTAAAAACTTCTCAAAGTAGTAGTTTCTATCTGTCTTTATGTTCTGCGTGAAGTTTTACAGGTTTTAATTCTGTCCTAAAACTTAGTGTGTAATTTTCAACAGGATTCTGTTTTTCTGCTGAACATTATAGGCATTTTAGTGTTGCCGATTAAGTAACTTTTTAAGTCGACTGCTAGTTTCAGGAGGCATCGTGCTGCATGAAGACCAAATTTGTAGTCACCCTTTCTTGTTAAGCTTTTTTCCTTGCCATGGAAGAACCAAGTGAAGGGCTATATTAAGCGCACAGAAATGTTAAACAGACACTTTGTACTCAGATGAGAGAATAATAGCTGCTATTACTGTAATGTATAAAAGATTGCAAGACATAAGTATGGGCTCTTTAATTAGAACTTTAAAATTTACTTATAGGTAGAAAAGAAATGGTGCAAAGTGTGCTTATACTCGAATAACTTTATATGTAGCTTCTTATTTAAGAAGTATTAGATATTCTGTTATCCTGCTAAGGAAAGGGATTTGTATGAGCCTAATGTAAACAAGTTTAGTACAGTATTAAGCAACTGTGCATGACCTCTAAGCACAGTGTATACGTGCTATATGCTTTGAAGCAGTTTGTGGTGAGGGGTGCGAGCATCTGATGCAGAGACATCGAGTTGATCAGGCTTCAGTGATTCCTTCCTGTCTCCAGCTATCTCTCACCCTCCTACCTGCAGCATGTGATTTTTAGAAATCTGAGTGGTTTCCATTTCTGGTATGCCTTACCACTGTTTAATGTGTGTGCTGTAGCCTGACAAGGAATAAGGTTTTTTCTTTCTATCTGATTTGGAACAATTTATGCCCAACTTCTATTTTTGATGCATATTACTCAAAGACATGAGCAATTTGTAGGCTATGTATAATATAACAGCTTGTAGGCTATTAGTCATAATAACATGAAGGCAAAATTTGTACAGTGTAATATGTAGTATCTACTAGATCAGTTCATAAAAACTGAAAAAAAACCTTTATAAGCTTTCAAGCATGAAAACCTTTCTTTTGGCTTATTCAAGTTTAACATAAAATCCCTATTTTTTCCCTCTTTGAGAGCAAATGTTTTCTCCTCTATTCTGTATCAAATACTGCAATACCATGCTGAGTCTTTCATAACTTTTCCCCTCCCTGCTTACAGACTTATTCTTTCTTTTGTCAATCCCACTGTTTTATCAGAAAAGCAGAATAATTATCCAGAACTGATGCCCACACATGGGTTATATCAGCATAGATCTAGTGGTATAATGATATTGCAGGAACTCTGCCTGTTGTTTTTTTTCTTTGGAAAGAAGCCCTTTGAGGAATGGAGGAAAAGAGGTCAAAAATTGAAAATGGCAGAGTGTATTGCAAAGGAGAGGCATGAGTCAAGGCTGGAAACAGTGTTGTGATCTCAAATGCACTTGTGCATGTGTAGGCATTTAAATTATTAATCTGAAGAATAGGCTAGTCTGGAAAAAAAGACATATTGCTTCCTTACTGAAATCATTGTGGCAGTGTCTCTGATAAATAATTTGTAAATAATGAAAAGACAGTATATGTTGACACATGGAAAAAAACAGTAATTTAAATTCATTGAACTTTATTAGCATGGCAGATCACCTTTATTTACTGTGAGAGTCAGGGGCTGCTCTGTAAAGATGAATTGAATTTCAGTTCCTTGCATTCTCTCAAAGATAGTTAGTGTTTTGAGTTCCTGATGATAAATAGAAAGGTATGTTATGTAATCTGTAGCAAAATAATAAATTGGTTTACTTTTAAATATTTTTTTTTTCTTGAATCACTTTATTCTTTAAGGGATCATAATTTACCCAAATGGATTGCTATGTCTTTGGAAATGTTTCTTGAATGCTTAACTTTAAACATGTTTCTGACTACCTTTAGTAGAATTATATTTGCCACAATACATCAAACTAATTTCTAGTCAGCTTAGAGTACCAGAATTTACCAAAATGTAGTGGTCTCAAATAGTGTAGAGTTTGTAGCATAGAAATTACAAAAAGCTACTGAATGTTTTACCTACTTTTACTTACTTCAGTGATAGAACAGCTGATAAATCCTTGAAAAGATGAGATTTACTTTCTGATTGCCTCTAATGCCTCTGAAAATGTCATGCCAGGTCTGTGAAAGATCTGTTTTTTTAAGAAATACAAATATGTTTCCTGATCTTCTGGGTTTTATTCCTGTATCAATCTTGAATAGGTTACAAATGGTGTGGGTTTTTATCATGAATCGAATGAGCTCCCAGAGCAGTTCATCCACTCAGCGTAAGCGAATGGCTCTAGGAATTGTCATTCTTCTCCTTGTTGATGTGATATGGGTTGCCTCTTCAGAACTCACTTCTGTAAGTATTGTTCCATGCACCTTAAAAGGAAAATAAAAGCCTATTTAAGAAAAAGATGCAACAGAAGTGTGATCTCTCAACCAGGCAGTGTTTCTAGTGTAATGTTTAATTACTTCTTCAGTACCACGAATATGATATCCTTTGGGCTAGTGAGCTATAAAAGGTACAGACAAGCTCAACTCTGTGACTGTTGCTTTCAAGATAGAAGTTACTGATGATTTTAAAATTAAACAACATAAGCTTATAACTGTGTAATTAGGGAGTTAATTTTGTTTATTGCCTATTTGATTAAACTAATGCCCATATGCTTCTCAAGAAATAGTAAAAGAGCTGCAATACTGCAGGGTAGATGGCGTGCTAGACTAGTTCAGAGCATATAGAAGTCCAGGACCAAAGGACTCGTGGAGTTTAAACCCTATAATTGCCAACAAGTTTGTCATGACCTACTTCATGTGTTCCACCTTGAAGCTAATCTGGTATTTACTTCATGTTGGGTTTTAGAACTTAGAGCTTTAGGAATGGAAAACCAGTTTTTAATAAATTGTTGTCAAATTTGGGTTTATGAATGGTCATTAACTTTTTATGTTTTTTATCAGTTTTTAAACTAAACATATAAAAATGTTTGTGCTTAACATGTATTATATTAATAAAATATTTTTTCCAGTCAGCTGGTGTCATCACTATTGATACTGAAAATTTACTTGCTCAAAGTAATCTCTAATTTGTGCTTGCTGTGCTATTGCTAATAGTAGTGATCTTTCATTTAGAGAATATTTGTAGGTAAATACATTTTCAATACTATTTGAGTTCAATGGCATATTGATCGATATATTGCTTGATTAGATGCAAGTAATAAGTAGCTTTTGTCCAGTGCCATTATATCTTACAAAATGGCTCAGTGCCTTCTTGCTGGCATTTATGATAGCCTCGGAGAGGACACCAGAATAAGTACGAGCCTTTGTGTCTTTTGGTCACACATGCCAACACTTGCAGCAGTGACATTTTTGGAATCAGACTGTTCTGGTCTAAAACCTGTTCTTCATCTTGTGAATTCTCACCTAATTGTTAATTTTGGATACTGCAATTATTTTCTTTCCACAGTATGTTTTTACAAAGTACAACAAGCCTTTTTTCAGTACATTTGCAAAAACATCCATGTTTGTTCTATACCTCTTGGGATTTATTGTTTGGAAACCATGGAGGCAACAGTGTACTCGTGGATTTCGTGGAAGGCATGCAGCTTTTGTAAGTATTTTAACTGTAAATGTTTTGATATTTGTTGAAGTTTGTATAGAAAAAAAAATAAAATAGAGAAAAGCAAAGTTTACATATTTGTGAAATAGGGCTTTCAGAAAAGCAATTATAAACTGAATTATGGCACAGGAAGACATGATAATCCTAAAAGTAGTCTTGTAAGAAGAAGAAAAGAAAGGGAAAAAGGAATATGAAGCATTTCAGGAACCCTAAGAAATGACCGTTGGGTCATCTAGCCTGGTATTTTATCATGGACAGTTGCAATGGATAATTCTTTTAAAAAAAAAAACCTTGTGAGACTCATCACTCCTAACTCATGTTGGCTGTGGGTTCCCTTTTGTTTCTCCAGCATCTGTAACAAGTGGAATCAGTATTTGCACTTTGCAGTTGATTTTCATTCTGATTCTTTGTCTCTGGCAGAACTATGAACTGTTTGATGAGAGGTTTTGAGATTTTAAAAGTTACATTTAGGAAAAGTGGTAGAATTATGGTTTTGCTGTTGTTAATGTTGTATTTTTATAGCATTTATGCGCAAATGACGTTATTTTGCTGATTCTACAACTAAGCATTATTTGTGTTAGAATCTAAAATGACTGTCATATTACAGAAATACATACTCTTCCAAGGAAATTAAGAGCTGCTGAGAAGAGTGCACATGCTGTGCCAGTGTTTCAGAGTGCTAAGCAGCAGGACTCAGGAAGCAGTGAGGCATTTGGCCTGATATTAATCTCACATTAAAATAACAGAAAAAGTGGTCCAAGAATATGCTGTTAGTCAACGTGTGTTTATAGAAAATAGCTTGTGTGAAAGAAGATTTTACTTCAGTTCTGGATATGTTAGACTTCACTGGTGCTGACAGTTGTAGGCATAGCAGACTTCAGTTGAAATGTTACATGACATTAAGCCAAATTATGACACCACCACCTCCACCCCCAAAAAGAAAAGGCAACCCCAGAAAAACCAACAACCAAAAAAAAAAAACTGCAAACTACCAACCAAAAAAGAAACAAGCAAACAAAAAGGCACCCCACCCCAGAACAGCAAAGCACTGCTAAGAGGAAGAAATCCAAAAAACAAGCCCCATTAACCTTTTGTTAAAATAAACAAAAAATCATTTCAAACATACGGAACATTTAGAGATAGGATGAGAAAGTTGGGACTGTTCAGCCTGGAGAAGAGAAGGCTGCGTGAAGTCCTCCTAGCAGCCTTCCAATATCTGAAGGGGGCCTATAGGGATGTTAGAGAGGCACTCTTCATGAGGGACTGAAGTGAGAGGACAAGGGGTAATGGGTTCAAACTTAAACAGGGGAAGTTTAGATTGGATATGAGGAAGAAATTCTTTACTGTAAGGGTGGTGAGGCACTGGAATGGGTTGCCCAGAGAAGTTGTGAATGCGCCATCGCTGATGGTGTTCAAGGCCGGGTTGGGCATAGCCTTGAGTGGCATGGTTTAGTGGGAGGTGTCCCTGCCCATGGCAGGGGGATTGGAGCTAAAAAGATCTTAAGGTCCTTTCCAACCCTAACTATTCTATGATTCTATAATTCTGTGATCTTGAAATAATTTTTGATAGTCAGCCTTTAATGTGAAGTATCTGTGTATAGTATGGCAGATGCTAGACTTGATGCTATTCAGGATCTTCATAAGGTAATCAGGAAATAAGTAGAATTACTGGCATTAATGACAAATAATGGTGATGAAAGTGCTATAGAATGATTAGTTGAACTGAACAATTATAGTGACCAAATTTATTAATCTGAGCAGAATGAGCTGTTGCCTAGTGTGAACTGTAGTCATTATCTTGACCAACTGAATCTTGTGCAGTGCTATGTCAAAGAAAGAAATAATGTGAGCTGGACGGCCATGACTTAAAGAGTACTCAATTGGTTCTGTTTTGTGTGTCACTCATGGCAGCACAACTGGGAACTCATTATTTTATCTTTCTTATCCTACAAAAAGAAATTTTTAAAATAATTTGTAGGAAATAGCCATTACTTTCAATGTCAGCATAATTCAGAAGAACAGGCAGAGACAGGACTGTAGGGTGTAGGTAGAAGATTTTATTTATTTATTTAGATCCACATACCCACCTCCTGAATTTAGTTAAACATTTAACTGTGTAATTATTACAAGTGCCTGTGCAATGTCTTGTGTTTATTAATTTGCAACAAAAATGCTACTTTTGCAAATTTCTTATTTCAATAATGATTTCTTAGTTCAACACTCATGTTACTTTTATGCTGTGTGCTGTGTTAGAGAATTTAACAGATTTCTTACCAGCATGGTAGAACAGCAAGCTTCAGATCGGGGAACATGGGTAGTAGTGCTTGTTAATGTGAAGAAAGGAAGAGTAAAAATTACACTTGACCCCATCCTAGTTTAAGCCTTGTTAAAACTAAAATAGAGTTCTAGGTTTTTATGCAAAAGAACTTTGCCTCAATAAAATGAAGAAGCACAAAGCTTGTTGTCAACACATGCACAATAATCCAGTGAAACATGTCTTGCTAAGACTGGACTTCACAGTTTTGTCTTTCTCTCATCCTGATCCTGCATTGCTACCTACGTTATTGAATTGAATGAGGTTTTCCGAGAGGTACAAGGAGTTACTGAAGCTACTTACTAGACTTGTAAACCCTCTTGTTTTTTCTGGGAGGAGGCCTAGAGGGAGAAATTGCAATAGAACTGTGGAAAAAGGCATGAAAACAATTCTAAAAAAACCTACAGTTATTAATAACTGTGCCTTGATATATTATTGATTTAAGATTCTGTAATTAGTTTGCAGATGCTGAAGGTTATTTTGCTGCTTGTACAACAGATAACACTGTAAACAGTTCTCTGGTAAGTGCCTTAATTTGTGAAGGTCAATGCTTTATCATAAGATGACACCATTATGCAGACTTAATTTTTTTAAAATATGGCAGTCTTAAATGTGATAGTTTTTTGGCAAAGGGAATTGCCAACATACACATTGCTAACAAGCGTTGCAAATAATGGTGCTGCTTATTGTGAGAAATACAGGTTCTAAGCTCAATAAAACACTTGAATGTTTCTGTAGTAGTTTGTGAAGTAAATATTTGTCATGCTAAGGAAATGTTACATATTCAGTAGCTGACAAAGCAAAAAGTGGAGAGCCAATGGTACAGCCAAACAGTTTTCAAGACCAAAATATGCAATGGAATCAATTGAGTATTTTATATATGAATTGGTTAGTTGAGTGTGTTGCATGATGTGAATCTGCATTGCATTTTGAAAGAGAAACACAGTAGATTCCTTCCAATGGATGGAGTGTTTACTATTTACTGAAATCAAATGTCAGTACTGGTATTCTGCTGTCAACCTGCTTTGCCAGATGACATTTTTGTGGTGATTTTTGTCATCAGTAGCTGACATATGCCCCTGTGTATCACAGGTTGCTCTTTAAATCACATGCCTAAATCAGAGGCCAAATTGGAAAAGTATCCAAAACACAGAACTTGCACTATCAGAGGCAATTATGTGTTGACTAAACTACTTACAGATATTTTATGCTGAATAGGGAGTTGAGGAGAGATTTTTCAGAATTATTCTTCATTTCATTCCCTCTACCAACTCCATCTACATTTAGGAATAAAATCTTCTGAGGTTGCTCAATTCATTAAGGTCTTCTGACTCTAGGATTCATCATTAACCTTGGAGAATTTTGCATTAATTTAAACATTCACAAAAAATCCGATCCTAAAGAAGAGGCCTTACCAAAATGGAGTTACCAGATCATTCTCATTACTTGATTCTTAGAGTTTATTCATTTTGTTTAAACAAGCAGCTTAAAACAAGTATTTTAAGCAATTGAAACTCCTCCTAAGTGCCTGTGGTGGTGTATCCCTCTGCCTCCATCCCCTGGGCTACTCTGCTATCTCAGGAATTCCTGTCAGGCCCTCGTCTTTGTTTAATGAGTTGGGGGGTGAAGCATCCCTTTAACTCTTGTATGGCTGAGAACAGAGGCACTGATCATACCAGGGACTCCTGTCACCTTGATAATGTGGAAAGCAGGAGTGAGGATCATCAGTCATTCCCTGGCAGCATTGGCGCATTCCTTCACTCGATTGTACCCTGAGTGGAGCATTACCGTGGTCACTGGAAATTTGAAAAGTTTCTAGTAATTACCCACTCAGTTGTGGCCAGGGTGGAAATTTACTGAGTACTAAAGCCAGTTATCTTGTGACTTGATAAATAATGGTCCTGAGTGAGGCCCTTTGATCTTTCCTGGACTGCAGTGGGCTATGAACAGCACCCCCTTCTGAGTGGGATGCTTCTTGGAGCTCACAAACTTCCCAGATTTGCCATAATAAGAGGATCATTGCAGAAAGCTGATGATGAGACTTGGGCTTAAGTCCCCTGCCTCCTAAGGGTGTTTTAAAAAATTGAGTTACTTTTCTAAAGTATTTTGGCTTTCAGTTCAACAGCATTTAGGGCCTATGGGAGGAGAATGATTATGTATTTATTTTTGTGTGCAAATTCTTATGGGTCTTATTTATCATTTAGACAGAATCTGATGAAATGTCGTGATTTTGATGAGCTATATTATGGAGATTAGTTTTTGTTCTTGAGGGTATACAAAAAAATGCATAATTGTTTTTGAATACATGTTACCAATATATTCAACATAAAATAGAATTTATGTATGAACATTTTTGGCAAGCCTGTCCACTGTGTGCAAAGCCATTTTGTTAAATTAATTTATTATAATATCCACAAAGTTTTTATTTAGTTTTCTAATTCGCTAAATTAATTCTACTGCTTATAATTTAAATACCCTGCTTAACTGTATTTTTACTTATACTGATTCCTTTCAGAGTGAACCTTTATATGTTCCTGTAAAGTTTCATGATTTGCCAGCTGAAAAAAATGGCAGTAATAATAGTGATGCAGAGAAAAGTGAGTAAAGACTTTGGGAGTGCTGAAAAGCCAGTTCTTCGTGAAAAAAATACTTCTTTGGTATAAATGCTGTCATGTTGCAGGTCTTTGGGTGTTTTTTTTTTTTCTCTTCACTCCTGCTTTTTTGTTTGTGTTTTGTTTTTTTTTTTTTTTGTTTTGTTTTGTTTGGTTGGTTTTTGTTGTTTTGTTTTGTTTTTCTCCTTACTTAAATCTCTTATTGCTTGAATTGCAGTCTCATATATTTACTTTCAGGTAGAGAAAACATAGGCCTATCGTTCAGTTTACCTTTCTTGGTCACTACAGATCCAGCCTATGTTTATCTCAAGGGACCAGCTGGGTTCAGTACTTGTGATTCTTTCCTTCTGGGCTTGTATGACCAGCAGCAGTGAGTCAGCCTCTGGAAAAACAAGCTATTGTCCTTTTTAGAGCAGGAGCAAAGCAGTCAAAGTAAGAATTTTAATAGTCTATGTGCATTCTGATTTTATTTAAGCCTCACTATCATGTGATAGTCGCTGAAACAGGCCTAACTGTCCCAGACAATTATAGATAAGGTGGCTATCAGGGAATCCAATTATCTGATCCTGGGCAAAAGAGTCCCTGCTTACAAAAGGGAAGTAAGTCTCTTTGTTAACTTATAGGTGACGTGCTTTCTTAGGCTCTACTGTTAACATGTACTTCAGGCTTGCTTGAGCTGTAGCTTTTCCCTTGAGGTTTTTTTTTTTTTTGGTTTTTTTTTTTTTTTTTTTTTTTTTTTTGGGATATCAGGTATTGTTTCATATTGAAACACTTAATGATACTTAAATAGTGATACTTGAAATACCCTTATTAATAAAAATTGATCCTGGTTTACAAGATTAGTTAAAGGGTGGATTTCAGTTGAGCAAGTGACCTTAGGATCTTTGCTAAGCTTTGAGGTCTGTTGGACACTCTCATTCTCTGAATGCAGTTAGGTATACCTGTGTGCAATTTTTGGCAGTTTGACTATTAAAACAATTAAATGCAATCTTATATGTAATATTTATCAATATAGAATAAGTCTAACTTAAAAATATGTTGTTACTTTGCATGGATTTTTTTGACTGTGATGAGGGATGGTGCTTTTCAGTGTGGTTTTTGTGGGTAAACAGCTGTGCTGACTGAAAACTGTAATTGTTCTTTGTCTTATTACTGGCCTATCAAACAGCAAAATACTAGTTTAATAAATAAAAATAAAGGTGTGTCTTCTATTTGTATATAAACCTGTTATTTGTTAAGTTGTAATCAATGCTGTATTAGAACATGGTAGTTTTATTTGCTTATTATGTTGGCTCGAAAAGTTTAATGGTAACATGCAGCTTGGTTTGTTTGTTTGTTTGTTTTTCCTTTTTTTCCTAAGCTCCCAAAAAGCCTCGTGTAAGGTTCAGTAATGTTATGGAGATTCGACAACTCCCATCAAGCCATGCATTGGAAGCAAAGTTGTCCCGCATGTCGTATCCAACGGTTAAAGACCAGGAATCAATATTAAAAACTGTAGGAAAACTCACTGCAACTCAAGTAGCAAAAATCAGCTTTTTCTTTTGTTTTGTGGTATGTGTTCCATTATTTCAGAAGTCTTAAGTATAGATGCAGTTAAAACCTGTGTAATAATAGTAAAACAATATTGAGATGACTTGTATTTTTTATGCTTCATTTTATAAATACACTATAAGCATTGAAGCATTCCTCATGCTGGACATGAAAGTGCAACTTCTTAAAGGGAGAGTAGTAGAAACAGATCCTGATTGTGTAGTTAACTGCAAGGGCAGTTATACTTTTGTGCCATTTTGTCTACTGTTAGGTATGTTTGGTGCAGCAAAATCTAGGATTACATGCACACTTAGTAGCTGCAGTGAGACTGCATGAAATGGGTAGGTGTCACTGTGTCTTCTTTCTGGACAATCAGAGAAAAAGTACCATCTCATGGCTTACTGTGGCATTGTGCCCTCCAGTAGCATGAAGGGAAGATAATTATCCTTTAGCTCCATGGAAGGCTGAAAGACCTACTTATGAATCCATTGCTTGCTTCTGTTTTTGCATCATGCTTGAGTTCTAGGGGGAGAGAGGGCTAATGGTAGCATGATTTTTGAGAGACAGTAAAAATGTTGAGAGCAGATCAGTTATAGTTTTCCCAGTAGTGGCTTAACTGATACTGCTGTGTAGGTTATATATAATGTGGACCCACCACTACTTTTCCTCAGGAAGTAGTGCTTTTTAAACTTTTGAAATAATAATAATCATAAATTATTTTATTTGTGGACCAGAAAATGGTGATGTACATTAAGAATGTGCACACAGCAGCAATAAAGCAATAATCCACTCATTAGTGATTTTGGATGGATGAAATAGCTTTTTAAAAAATAATTTAAAATTCTGTGTGTGTGTATATATATACGTATATATTATGTATACATGTAGAATTTCTTGGGTAGAGTCCTCATGTTCAAAACAAATCCTGTTTATGCAATTTGTGGATGCTGCTATCTATATATGTATTTCTCCTTGGACTGTATTATTTCCACATAAGACTTTAGAGAGTGGTAGCTTCCTTGAAGACGTATCTGAGATCTTATTAATGAGATTTTAATCAAGAAACGATTAAACACTTGCCATGTATTCCTTTAAGGAGGCGTTGGCAGTCATGAATCCTTCCAAAATATTTTCCAGGTACTGAATGTAGACTTTTTAGGTTGGAGGTGTGTGCCAGTTTTAAGTACTCTTAAAAAAAATCTCATTAAGCTGACTAAATGTCCCGTGTATCTCTGAAATGTGCAGTTACAATCCTGAAGCACTTGCAAAACACCTCAGAAGAATCTTTAGTTACTGTAGAATAGTTGGTATAATGTAATTTCAGTTATTTAATTATTTTTAAGTTCTTAAATATGTTATTTCATAATAAAATACGTAGTTGAATGTGGTTGGTCTGCGCCAGTTCCAGTTTTGCTTCTGTCTTCTAATGTACCTGGCACTGTAATAGAACTTAGAAATCTCTTTGAGATAAAAGTCTCATTCTGACTTTATTTTTGGATAAATAGTTGAATTATTGTTTTCTTTAAGTAGGATCTTATTGCACTGAGAAACTTAAACTCTCTTATTGCTGTCCATATAATCACAAAATAATATTCCTTTTCCCCCAGTGGTTCTTGGCAAATTTCTCTTACCAAGAAGCTCTGTCAGATACCCAGGTTGCTATAGTTAATATATTGTCATCAACATCCGGTAAGTTTTATCACACCACAGGTGTGCATTATAAAGCTGTTTATAACATAAAAAATCTCTTGTGTAATCATTTACCTGTGGTTTTGGGTGAATAGTAAGGCTTAAAGACATTGAATATGTGCATTTAAAAACTTTAGGCTATCCTCATGATTCCCCTGCTTTTTGATTTTGAAGTTTGTTTGTGTATTTCTGTGTTTGTTTGTGTATTAAAGGCATATATTAGAAATGTAATAGGTTTGAAGGAAAGGTGGTGTAACTTTTTTATTAAAATAGATATAATTCAGAGTAGTCTTCTTGCTAATTATTATTTGTTTGTTTGAATGGGATTAGAGGTGAGGATCTTAAGCAACCTAAATACTCTGTATATCACTTGCTTTACAGGTGTTACGCAAGGCCCTAATACAAGCTCTAAAGTATTTGAATTATGTGACAGTACATGTTTTGAGGAGTAACTTTTGTTTAAAAAACAGTTTTAAAAGCACAATGATGTGATTTTTTTTTTCCAGTGACTTTTCAGGCTGTTGCAGTTTATTTTATTAGTATGACTGGCCTTTCTCAGAGTTGAGCCTATATTTGCTCATCTGATAATTCATATCCCAAGGTGTTAGTTTCATAGTAGTTCCAATAGAAGTTAGGGATGCTAAGATCAAGTAGTTAAAATAGGTATATGTAAAAGAGAAGAAGAAAAATATGCATTTTTCTGGACTAAATAGGGGCAAAACTTGATTGTATAAACTCTTTAATTTCTATTGCAGGGCTTTTCACTTTAATCTTAGCTGCAGTCTTTCCCAGTAACAGTGGAGATAGGTTTACCCTTTCCAAATTACTAGCTGTCATTTTAAGGTAAGATAATGGGCTGGAACATTTGGTCAAGAACTCCCTGATACCGTGAGAGAACTACTGTGCCTGTGGTATCTGTAACAATGTATGATATGCTTACTTTTTAAAAATTCTTTGTTTCGCAGCTAAATTGAACAAGTGAATTAAGTCTGTTTAGGTACTTCATATCATGAACAATTACTGAATTGCGTGCTCCTGTAGGAAATTGGATTAATTAAGTTTCTGTTGGAAATATGTGGACTTACTTTCTTGGTTTTTAATTTGGTTTCTTTATTTTTGTGTAGATGGAGGGGGCGGGGGGGGAAAGGAAGAGGTTTGACATTCAGTGTTGTCAGCTTGTTTCATTAACAGCCCGGTGCACTGCTCAAGGAAATTAAAAGTGGGGTTGGTGTGTTTGGTTTTAGCTTATGATAGGGCCTTAGCAATACAGCACTCCCTTTGGCTTTTCCAGAAATGGATTTTGATTAACTAAAAATACCTAAAGAGAGAACTGGTTTATTTTTTTTCTGCCCTCCCCAACCCCCCCTTTTTTTTTGCTTTGAAGAACAAACTTCTTGGGTTTAAGTAATGTTTTGCATTCCTTCTTTTTCACTAGCATTGGTGGTGTGGTACTTGTTAACCTTTCTGGATCTGAGAAATCTGCCGGAAAAGATACAATAGGTATTTACCTGGTTTTTTTTTTTTTCCTTTTTAATCCTAGAACATGCACTGGTAAGTACCATCTTCTAACAATGCTCAGTAGGTCACATAGCAAGCTATAAATTTCTTACTTATATAACATTTGGCAGTCTGGATTTTTAGTTTCAACTTCTGGAACTGGATATTTATGATGATTTTTTTCCATATGTATATAGCTTTATTGGGAGAGTATTTACATTTTTGAGTTTTCTGCAGTTTTGCATGCTTTTCATGTATAATGGCTTCTGTAATAAATTATTTACCTCTGACAGTTTTATAATAGGCGTGTGTTTAGGAGAGTTGATCTTAGTGGGTGTAATATGTTTAGCATGTCTGAAATGACTGGTTTTTTTTTCATTTTACAGGTTCCCTTTGGTCTCTTGTAGGAGCAATGTTGTATGCTGTGTACATAGTAATGATCAAAAGGAAAGTAGATAGAGAAGATAAACTTGACATACCAATGTTCTTTGGTAAGACTAAAAATAACCCTATTGAAAGTTATAATTCAGTATGTGATTAAATTGTTTGCTTTCAGGCACTGATCTGTATATAGGAGTGGTAAAGGGGCTCAGAAAAGCAGGGGAGGTGGAAAAAACCTATTGTTCGCATGCTTATGAGTACTCCAGAGACTGGTTGTGTGAATGGTTTCTTCTTTACAGTCTTCACAATGAAAGATAACACTACTTGTAGGAATGCAGGCACTCCCTTTGATTCAGTGGTGTTTTGTTTTTTTTTCCTTTTTTACTTTCTTTTTTCCCTAACCTGTAAATATCTGATGTACTTGTTGTTTGTGAATTTCTGATTATGTTGCTTGTATTCCTTTCGATTTAAAATCATGCTTTGTTCCTGCTTTTATGTGTATATGCTGTCAAAATAGTGTAATTTAGCTGAGGTTTTAGTTATATTTAAGGATATGTATTGTGATTTATTTACTGTTGTCTTTATACTCAGGTTTTGTAGGGCTGTTCAATCTGTTGCTGCTGTGGCCAGGGTTTTTCCTGCTTCACTATACCGGGTTTGAAGCATTTGAATTTCCCAATAAGCTGATATGGATGTGCATTGTTATTAATGGCCTTATTGGAACAGTTCTGTCAGAATTCCTCTGGCTGTGGTACGTAATACATGCTTTCTGTATGTTTCACAGAAATTGTCTTACCTGTGTTCTCAGTTGTTGAGATGTCAAATTGTCTAGGTAAGGTTTTCTACCTCTTCAAATTTTTCTTCTGTCCGTGTTGAGTTACAGGATGTTATCCATGTCATAACGTCCTGTTTAGGAGCAACAGCTTGACTTCTAAAAGCAGGCCATGTGATCTTGTAGTATTTATTAAGATACTGTGTTGCTCAGCTCATTCTAGAATTAGCATTTTGAGAAAAAAAGACTTCATGCTACAGAGTTGCAGTAGTAGTGGGACAACATGATTTTCTGTGGGAGCAGTTCTTTAGTTTCCAAGTTCTTGGTTCATGTTGGATATATCTATGAGCTAGAATCCAGTATTCTGTAGCTGACAAATTTGTTTAAATCTTCAAATACTAAATGAGAAAAATCTCATCAGAATGCATTAATTGTGAAGATATGGCAATTCTTAAATGAACCTAGCTTTTTTTTTAGTAATTTAATTGTATGATAGTCTGGATAGGTCATCAACAGAGGATTAAACATCAGACTTCTAGATGAACTGCTCAAAAGCTGTAGCAAACTTAAACCTGCATGGCTTTTAGAAGCACAGTACTAGAGAACGTGTTTGGTAAGTCAGGTTCTCAGCTTGAGAGAATTCAGGAAGTCTGAGTTCCTTCTAGGTCAACATTAAGTTAAAATAGGGATGTAGCAGAAAATTCTACGAGTTGTAAAGTCCTTTTTTATTCTGGAAACCCTGGGGAAGAGTTTCTAAAGAGAGATGTACTTCCAATGCCGTACTCAGTGAACAGTCACTCAGCGAACAGTGTCAGTTTTAGTGCTAGTTTTGAAAAGGTGTGGCAGTTTGTGAGCTTTTGCCTGAGAACTCTTGATGTTTGGGCTCTCAGCTCAGCAGTAGAGAGACTGGAAAATCTCATGGGATAACTACTCTGAAACGGAGACATCTGTTCTAGGGTCCTAAATTGTGTGACAGTACAATAAAAGATATAGGTAGCGTTCCCTGAAAGTTCCATAAAAACTTTTTTTGTGTGTGTGCATTGTTTTTGTCTTGTTTAGTTTTGTTTTCAGAATAAGTTTAAAGTTTAGAAAATTTAATCATGATATTTTTTGTTCATTGGCAAACTTTTGAACTTGTCTAACTTGTAAGTGCATTGCAGCATATGGTTATTTGCAATTTAATTTGTTTATTGACAGAGTACTTTTGTGATGATAATGCCGTCCTGTAAGATGAGACTATACTTCAGCATAAGTTAGTAAAAAAGGTTAAGTGTAATTTCAACATAGGAAAATTACCAATAAACAAAACCCCAAAAACTAAAACTCCCCAAGCCTCCAAACTTGGCTCTTATACCAAAATCAAGTACTAGCATAGGGTACATGTACATGGGTGTGCATGGGTGTGACTTTTTGTATGCATGCCATTTGTGTAATTAGAATGATGATCCAATCAAACAGCTAATTTTATTTCCAGTTCCATTTCCCTAGAATTTTGGATTAGGACTAATTTCAGAGTTTGTGCTGACATCACCCTTTTAGCTGTCCAGTGTGCCACTAGTATCCGTCTTTCCTTCCAAGTAAATATTATCATTTAACCTATTTGTTTACTTAATCCAGTAACATACTGCCAGCATGGTGGTAGATGTGATGCTAATATTTTTTTTCTCCAAACTTGCTAAGTTTCATTGTATTCTGTGCTGTTTATTCATTTATGGTGTGCTGATGGACCAGATGATTCTAGCTCAGTAGTCAGTGCAGGAATACAGAGGTATTCTCTTATGGTATGCAAGGAGATTTAGAATACTAGGAAGGAGGTTTGCAAAAATGCTGAGTATTTAAATTGCTTTGTTTCTGTTCTGTTGCTTTCTCATCTGCATACATTTTTCTTTGCTTTAAGGACACAGAACGTACAAAGTGATTTTAAAATACCTGAACTGGAAAGTCAGTCTTATGGGAGACCTACTGGTTTGATTTGTATGTGTTTTTCTAATTATATTGAAGAGTTTAATTAGAGAAATATATGCATGAAGTTATGTTCTAGAAAAAGTTTTCCAAATACACGTTCAAATCTTTGTGTTTAAAAGGTATTAACAAACTTCTGTGAGGTGAATGAAAATAGTGCTGCTATGATGCTGCATCTGTTTAATTTTTACAGTAATCAGAGTAAAGAACGAGAAGGTAAAAAAACAAATTTCAGAATTCTGCCAAAAATTGCAACCATGAGAGTTTTCCTTCTTTAAAAATCACTGTATGAAGGACTGATTACAGTTCCACACAAAGGCACAGCTGGTACTGTTTGCATTACTTGCCAAAGAGTTGCCTTTATCTTACTAAATGAATAATTTTTGGGTGCCTTTGAAATAAGAGGCTGACTCCATAGTGGGTGTTACTGATTTGAATTGGGTGGATGCCCCTTTGTATTTATTTTCTTCATATGGTTGTCTTAGAGGAGTATTTGCTAACAAGCCTTGCTATGCTTGGTAACTTTTGACTTAGTTGGCCACAAAATGGAAAATGGAGTTTTTTTGTGTCACATGTTATGTTGTTCACTTGGTATTCAAATGGCTCATACTAGTCATGTTGTTTTTGTAGAGACTTATATATTTATAAGGTTTGTATTATATATGTTGTATTTATAGGCTTATATCAAAATGCCAAAAATCTTGAGAGCTCTTGTGTGCTCTAACTCTGACCTACATAAGTTTTGAATTTATTTTTTTTTTTTCTAATTCAAAAAAGCCTTCAGTAAATCAGTCATTTGCAAGCTAAACAAGACTTGCAAAAGAATTTGGGAAAAAGGGTCAGTATTCTGGGCTGTTTGAGTACTACTCTGTCATGCCTGTAGTTTTGTTGTTCTGTCATTTAAATAAATTATAATGGCTTTGTGTGGCTCAGTGGTTTAGTGACGTCTAAAGACTTTGTTCCTGCTTGAGATATATTATGAGACCACGTGCAGAATGCAGAGAAATCTTACTGAGACTCAAGAATGGGTTCAAAGTTGTATTTTAGAGTGAGATTTGAAAAGCAGAGTTTTTTAAGAATTTGTCTGCTGTATGTAAAATATTTTTCTTTTTGGGTAGGATTTCTAGACATCAGTAACTTTTCTTTTTTTAATTAACCAGACAGGGGCAAAATTGATTTAATTGCTGTAAGCTGGTATTAATCTCTCAAAATGGAAACAAAATGCAGGGTTTTGTAGGTAGAGTCACTCCATGTGAATTAGGGAATTTTCCATAATCTCAAAAGGTTTTGTGAGAGAATCAAACCTCACTCCAGAAGACATCAATAGTCTAGTTAAGAATTCTAAGCAGTTTTACAGATTTATGATGGCATGTGGATATTTTTATTTTTGTTTATTAAAGCAAACTATATCTAAAAGGCCTGAATAAATGTCTTCTGCAGTTTGTATTACTTCAGTTGTGTTTTAGCTTTTAAATAAGACCTCTTTATTAATATATTTTTTAATTGTCTTTTAGGGGCTGCTTTCTTACCTCATCACTGATAGGCACACTTGCGCTAAGCCTTACAATACCTCTGTCCATAATAGCTGATATGTGTATGCAAAAGGTAATGTACTTACCAAGTTCTGAGCATTATTGACTGAACTTCTTTGAATTAAATAGTGCTGTTATTTTCAACAATGTATACGATGAACAATAGTTCACTTCCATTTCTTTTTAATAATCTTTTGATAGTGACAGTTACAGTAACCTTTAACTTACAGTCGTGCGCTTGTACACTTAAATTTATGTGCTTAAGATGCAACTTGTATGAAAAGTACCCAGAGTTATCAGCAGTGGCTTGCCAAATGTTTTACCTTGAGCAGGCACTTCTCAGCATTAAACAACTGCAAGTACACTACCTTTACAATTACAGAATTGTTATAGATTGCCTATCGTGAAGATACTCAATTAGTGACAAAAAAAAAAAACCTGCAGGTTTACCACAAAGGAATGTAGCAGCTACAAGGTTTAATTGCACTTTATTAGATTCATACAGATGTTAGGCTTCCTAATTTAACTGTCCTCCTTCAGGTTAGTCTAGTTTCTCTGGTATTGAAATAACAGCTGTGGAAAACCTGGCGTCTAGAGAAAGAAAAGAATCTGATGAGTTTTAAATAGAAACAGTATGAAGTCAGTTTAAAATACTTCTCAGGCTGTATAGATATTTTTGTTTTCATGCTGGTGGGCTAGAATTTTCAGTTATAAATATTTAGTTATGAACTTCAACTCTAACTTTGAATACTTGAATTTAATATTAAATCACTAGCAAGGAATGTAAAATTCTTCATTTTATGTGAATAGTGATTACTTAGCATATACTTCAAGCATGCAATTATTATGGTCTTTTTTTTTTTGTTTGTTTGTAATTTTATGTCGCTGCTTCTTTTGTTTGTTTGGGGGTTTTGTTTGGATTTTTTTTCCCCTTTAAATTGACTTCATTTACTTAATGTCAATGTGGATTTGAGAAAATAAATCTGAAAAATAAAAGGTTAAAAATAAAAAAGGAAATTCAAATTGGAAAATAAAAGGAGACTCAGACCCTGAATAAATACTTGTGTAATGAATACATGAGGTACGCTGTATTTCATATTAGTAGTAGCTGAATATTCAACACTGAAGTACAGTAAAACCTTGAAGTGATTCTAACAGTAATAAAAATTTGTTGGCAAGATAACTGTGTTTGTGTTACTGTTTATCTGCAATATACACTTGGAACATAAATTAAATAGGAAAGTAAATAACTAATGATAGCCACTAAGGAAATAAGGTGAAAAAAAAAAAAATCCATAGAGTTCTCCCCAAAAATTCACTTTAGTGAGGTGGAATAAAGTTTAGGTGTGAGCTAATGGTGATAGCAAAACCCGAGAATTTTGTGTGTGTATTTATGTATGTATGTGCATTAATACATATTTTATATGTATATACACATGTGCACGCAAATGCATTTTAGAGATGTGTGGGTGTATATATAGGTACGTATACCAATATATGAAAAGCTTAGCTTGTCTTCTGAAGTGATTAATCTTAACTTTCTTCTGGTATACATTTAAAAATTGAATATGCTTTTTTAATTCTAAGTAAGCAACTTAATGCCTAGGCTATTTAATCTAAGGAAGCACAGAGTCCAGATCTTGTAAAATTAATTTGTTCTTCATGTGCTCATGCAATATCAAGGCATTTTGAGTAGAAGAAATATCTTTAAAGCTCTGCTGGATGATTTTCAGTGGACGTTGGTAATACAAGGACAAGTTACATTAGCTCATTTTTATAGTTTGTCACTGTTCCTCCATTTTTTATTCATATTATTGTTATTTATAAGCAAACAGAAAAGCTGCACAAATGTAGGTAGCTGTCAATCAAACTTTCTGTACACCTTATATTTGCTATTTTTCTATTTCTTGTTTTAAATCTTCCACTCCCTGTGTTGTCCCAGTTTATGTGTTTGTAACATCTTTCATGGTCTGAATCTTCATGCCTGATCCATTTCATCCATGATTCTTTGCTATCACTTGGTTCCTTCTGTTTCTTTTAACTTTTCTTTGTTTGAAAAGGCTGCTTATTCTCTTTCTCTGGGCAAATACAGAGCCTGACTAGTTTTATGACGCTGGCCGTTAGCTGATGGTGCGCCTGACATCTTGTCATATGCAGGAGAGTAATCAGGGAAGGGTTCAGGGCTCCTTTTTTGTTCCTTTTCTGATTCATATATGCATTCCACATTTCTGTTGTCCTTCCTTCTTCCTTTGCCTGGTATGTACTTATTGTGCAAATTTCTGCTTCCTATCTGATGCTTTTAGCTTGTGTCTGCTGCTTGGACTTTTACAGGAATGGAAACTCTTTTAAAGAAATCACTAGTAGTAAAAGCACAAATGAGTGACTCTAAAAGCAAATTCCTGTAGAATTGAAGGTTGTACAAATGTATTTGTGCAAGTATGTGTGTGTCTTACAATATGCATAATTATTAGCTTTCTGGGTATTGGTTATTCTGTAATAGTTTAACATAAATCAGAATCTTAAGAAGTTGCATCAAAATTTTTAATAAATATTTAAATATTCCTTTTGGTAACTTATGTGTTTATGAATTTCTATTAGAAATCAGTAAGGATAATAAAGCTCTTAAAACAGCAGCTTATTAGATTTTTGAGAATGTGTGCTAGATACCAAATCTGCACCCTTTTCTTCCAGTTTTCAACTTTGCAGATTTTTCCCACAAGGGGGAGCTATATTCATGGTTCATTGCTCTGTTGGCCTTAGGAGTGTTTGAGAGGCTAGTCCTCGTTTTTGCATCCTTGATTTAGAGTCATAGAATCACAGAAAAATTTGCGTTGAAAGGGACCTTAAAGATCATGGCATCCCATGGGTAGAGACCTTCCACTAGGCCAGGTTACTCAAAGTTCTGTCCAACCTTTTTATGGACACTGCCAATGATGGAGCAGCCGCTGCTTTTCTGGCCAACCTGTGTCAGTGCTTCACCACCTTCTACCTTTTTATAATTTTAAGTTTCAAACAGTGCCAGATAATCAATTCTGAGTGTAGTAGTGGATAATATACTAGTATAGCTACAAGTAGAATTTAATCTAAATTAGGAAAATAATATGCCCAACCTTTTTTTTTTTTTTTAATTTAAAAAGAGAATTTTCAGTAGCATAGTCTTTGTGTGTACATTGATTTCAGCAGTTATCACTTAGTGACAGTATATTCATACTGAATAAACAGATGTGCAAATCTTTCAGGTGAAAGAATTTTTGAAGTGTCTAAGGGACTTTCTCACTGGTACCAGTCAGGCAGCTAAAACCTCAAATTGAGACAATTGGAAATGGCAGTCTTCATCCACATCACAGTGCAAACAGTATGTTCCACTGTAAAGCAGGGACTACCAGAGGAAAGTTATTCATTTACTAGAAGTAGCAGTGTTTATAGAAATTGTACCAAGTAACTTACCCATTGTAAATGAACTGAAAATGCATCTCAAACTCACTATAATAATTATCCCAAATATACAGTATGTGATTTATTTATTTTAAGACTATTGAGTGTATGATGTTTGTGTTTTAATTCCAGGTGCAGTTTTCCTGGTTATTTTTTGCAGGGGCAGTACCTGTATTTTTTTCTTTTTTCATTGCAACTCTCTTGTGTCACTACAACAACTGGGATCCAGTGATGGTGGGGATCAGAAGAATTTTTGCCTTTATTTGTAGAAAACATCGAATTCAGAGGTAGCGCAGTCACAAAGTATAACCCTATCTCTTCTTGAGCCTTTACAGTATGTCATCCTCTTTTCTAAGCCTCAGTACTCATGAAGTATTTATTTTAATTTAATTTTATATTCAGGTGTATTCAAGTGTACTAATTCCTTAATAGTAGTAGTTGCCAATCCATTTATTAACCTATGTAATGCTCAAAAAATGGAAAGAGGTGAAGTCTCTTGACATTTTAAAAGAAATTTTCTATTGGCTGTCAGTTTTATTTTCTTCTTTTTTTTTTTTTTTTTTTTTACCTCTGTGATACCTGTCATACCCAGAACAAGGAACAAGCAGTTAAAATCATGCAATTTGAGTCTACTTTAGGAAGTTGAGGGATCTTTGTATGGTTTTAATGGTTGCAGTTCAAGCAGCATACTTAGTACTAATGTTGGTTTCATAACAACCAATTTGATAATTACTGTATAACTTCAAGCACTTTTGTTTCTTTTAAGAATGCCAGAAGAAAATGAGCAATGTGAAAGTCTTATTCCTATGCATAGTGTTTCACAAGATGGAGACAGTTGCTGTTCATAGATGAAAGGTATGTTTAATGAACTTCAAACAATGCAGAAAAAGATAGTGACTGGTTTTCATTACAGTGTTTGTCAAAAACTGGACATTAATTGATAAACTGGAAGTGGCATATAACTTTTTTGAATGGGTATTGTGTATGGAGGAACTATTAAGTAATTATTTCACTCTAATGCTTTTGGGCTCTCAGTTTGGGCTACTGCTGTTCATTGAAAGCATCAATGTTTAAGAAAGCTTAGAAGGCATTGCTGGACTTAATCATTGTGGGTCTAGAAAATGTAAAGGAGTCTTTGTGTATATGGTTGACAGGAATTGAGCTGTTAAATTGCATTAAATATTAGGGAAAATTATTTCTCATGAAAAGGATAGGGAAATTAGAGTAGAATAGCTAGGGAGTTCACAAAATACCCCTCTCTGAGGCAGTTGCACAAACCTCTAACAGGTACATTACATGGTTTGTTGATACTGTCTAGGACCATAAAGGTAGACATAGTTTAGGGAACTCTCTTAGCCCTATGCATCAGTGTTGTGGTTTAAGCCTCTCAACCATGCAGTTTTGCTCACTCACTCCCCTCTTTCTTTCCCCCCACTGCCGGAGGGATGAGGAGAATCAAAAGAATGTAACTTCCACAGATTGAGATACGAACAGTTTAGTAACTGAAGTATAACGCAAAATCACTACTGCTAATGCCAATAATAATAATGACAAAGCAAATACAAGGAAAGAATACAGTTGCTCATCACCTATACCCAGCCCAACCAAGCAGTAAACTCCCACCCTTCTGGGTCTCTGCTCTCCGTTTTTCCATCCTGGGCATGACATGCTGTGATATGGAATACCTCTTTGGCTAGTTTGGGTCAGGTGCCCTGTCTCTGCTTCCTCCCGGCTTCCCTCCTCTCTGGCAGAGTATGAGACTCAGAAAGTCCTTGGTCAGACCAAAACATTACCAAGCAGTAACTGAGAACACTGGTGTTATCAGCACAGTTCCCAGGCCCAAAATCAAAAAACACAGCGCTGCACCAGCCACCAAGAAGGAGAAAAATGACTGCTACTGCTGAATCCAGGACAGTCAGGGCTTTAGTTTTCAAATAACACATGCAGAGTTACATGATGAGAGGTATATTTTCATTTTCCAATGTTGCTTAAATCTGATAATGAAATTAAAAATATCTTAACCAAAACAGTAATTGTGATGTATTAAGACATATGAGTTATTTATTTTTACTAGTTAGTTTGAAACAAATACATGTGGCGATTCCTTTTTTTTGGTGATCTTTAATTATGTAGCCCTGACATTTTTTTTTTTTTTCCTTCAGTTTGAAAATGGAATGATGCCCAGCGAAAAGACAATCTCCTGGAAAAGTCCCTAAGGAATCATGTTCCAGTGCCTATTCTGAATTTGTAGTAAAAATAAGAAGTTTCGGTTCTTTGGGAACTCTAAACTTTTTCTCTCTCTTGCTTTCATCTGGTTTTATAAATGAACAAATTTACTACATGCCTATTGCCATGGGGAGTCAGTCTGTCAGAGCAACCAACCTGCCTTATCACACAACTCATGAATTTACTTGACAAAAATCAAGAAAACAAATGCTGTTTAATTTCTTTCTTTCTTTAACTCACAATTTTATTAAATGCTGGACAATGTTGTTTTTAAAAATTACTTTCAAATGAGTTATATAAATAAGTTTGCAGGTCATCAAGTCTTACAGGCTTTCACATGAAAAGCTAAATAAAGATGTTACCTGTAGTAAGTACAAATTAGCTTTTTTATGTTGTGTAAAGTATTTGGATATTAATAGAAGAAAATAGAAAAAATAATTTATTAAGTGCATTCTTGTAATTATTAAGGCAGGATCTTTGTACGGTCCTGGAACACTGCATATATATTGTATTATGCCATTTTCAGAAGAATTGTAATGGCAATATGTGCTGATGTTTAAAAATCTTTTGCTACCTAGCAATCTGGAATGTTTAAAATTTTAGTGAATGGTAAAATATTAGGAATATACTACATTTGGATATACATTCTCAAAATCAGTGTTTGTTTTAAAGAGATTGATTCTGTAACCCATTCTTATTCCCACTTACATAACATGGAAAACTAGATTTGAACATTTTCATGGGTATAACTGCCAAGTTTTAAAAGAGACCAAATTAATTGTGGAAGTTTTTAGTCAGTGGGTTGGCACTACAGTAATTTCTTAAATAATCTGGAAGAGAAAGGTGTCTGCATTGATTTCCCCCCGCCCTTGCATTAATAAATTTATTCTAAACCTGATAATTTTCCTTATAAACTGTTATCTTCCTTCCGCTGCAGTGCTTATGACCTATTTGATTCTGAAAAGTTATGAATAATTATATTCAGGAATATTTGAAATGAGTCAATGCCATTTTCCTACTTCTGGCCTATCAGACACATGTCAAAGTTAATTTTGGCTTTTAATGGATTTAATTTTTTTATAGTTGATGGAGGATGGATTTTCTGCCAAAAGTATTCTCTTCCATGTAGCAAGATTTTTAATAATGCAGGGTATCTCTAATGTCCTTCCACACAAATACAGAAGAGTGATATGAAACAAATGCCTTTTCATATTCTGACACTCGGAAATTATCCTTCCAGAAGAAATTTTGGTGGTTTGGTGATACAACTGCTAGATGACATGAAATGCTTGATTTAGAAGGACTGATTAGCAGCAGCTAGATTTTAATGTAAAAATCTGCAAGTAGAGAGGGAAGGAAAAATTAAGCTGGGGACTATTCTGGTAAAATATCGCACCTTTATAAAAATTTTCCTTCCAATTTTAAATACTGAACTGCCTTCAAATTTCAGTGATCTGAGGTGTCTCTTGAAGATAAGATAGTACAATTATCTTTGGACACCAGAAATAAGAAGTGAAAAAATCAACAAACCAACCAACCAACCAAGAAACAACCACAGAAAATCCCCCCAGTCCCCAAACAAACAGGATTTTATTGCATTTATGGAGGTGTTTTGAGAAATGTCACTCTTCAGTTTCCAAACTCTACGAGTAGAAGGGTTGAAAATGCAACTATGGGAGTTTCCTTAGTTGTTTGGTTTGGGA
This sequence comes from Forpus xanthops, assembly GCA_032466535.1. Taxonomy (NCBI): domain Eukaryota; kingdom Metazoa; phylum Chordata; class Aves; order Psittaciformes; family Psittacidae; genus Forpus; species Forpus xanthops. Next base: position 13,453 of record JASSUY010031511.1, on the reverse strand, counting down.
TTTATATTCTGGTTTTTTAAGGATTTTTTTTTTTCTTCTGAATTATGGCAAATTAGAGAAAGTTAGCTTCAACTTTTTTCTGAGATGGTCTACTTGCAATGAAAAGTTAACTGTTTTTAATTAATGATATGTTTCAATGAGATCATGCTAAATCTATAATATCAAACATTAACTACAAATAGAATCAATCAGGACTTGTGGCATCAGCAAACTAAGCCTGGGAAAGCAGTTTGGTTTTAGATGGGCAATTTCAGTATTTTAAGTGAAATATTCTCGTACCATTTTTTTTTTAAATTGGTCATACTGATAGCATTTGAGCAATGTGTAATGAGCATTTGCTGTTCATATTTGTCCTCAAGTTCATGGCTTAAAGTGCAAGATCATCACAGTCTGCCATGTATGAGTTCCATTAACTTTCACTAGTCATTAGTTCGAGAGGTAATAAGTAGTGTAAGTACTAAGAAAATACTTGTCTGATGTCTCTGACCCCAGGTAGGTTGAAGAACAAACTCAAAGTTAGGGCCTTTCCACTGTTTTCATTCTTAACAAAAATGTGGAGGGTTTGTTTTTTGTTCGGTTTTGTTTTGTTGTGTTTTTTTAGATTTTTTTTTTTTTATTTAGGGTATTAAATATTTTAATCATGGAATCATGGCACAAGATAGCTTGAGCTTTTGAATTAAATTACATTTCTTTAAAGAGTAGAAACAAAGGAAACTCTCCTTTCAGAAAGGATTTTTAAACAGTGGTGCCCCTGTAGTTACACGAAATGTGTTACGGTTTTAATTACAGAAGCTATGACACGTAACATTTATTACTGCATTTAATAGAATGTGGTGAGTTTTTTTCTATAAAATCTTGTGACTTTTAGTACAAGAATATTTTAGAACTATAATGGCTAATTTTAAATGTAAATTGTGTGGCTCTCTAATAGGTGCTCGGTAAATGCCCAAGAGATTTAGCTTTGATTCTCAGGTGCCTCTAACATAATGGAGACATGCTGGGTTTTTCTTTTTCATGACACAACTAGAATGTGAAGGAGCTCTCTTATAAATGCTTTATCTCTGTGTGCTAGCATAAATTATCACTGCTCTTACTGTTTCAATTTGGCAATATCTTTATTCTGATTTATTTCTTGTAGGAAGTACATACAGTTAAAAAAAAAAATGCATTTTTATCTCAGCATTTCTTGGAATGTCATTAGATGCTTAAGGAACAGTGATTTCCTATGCCTACAAAATGGAAAATGAATACTACATGCGTTGCTCTGTCAAACAGTTGGACTAATTCCTGTAATCTTATGGGACAACCAACAATTTCTTCTGTGTGTGATTGAGGTTTTAGAACTGTTTGGGGTTTATATATGGAGGAAATGATGATAATTTGCCAAATGCCACATAGCATGCCTTTGCTTTTAGGGTTCTGATGAGTCTTGCATAGTTACATATGCTGTGTACTGCACTCCAGAACAAAGGAAAAAAAGGATTTCAGTTTTTCTGGCCATTTTCTGTCAGGTTTCAGTCATGCTGAAAATGTGTTCACTACAAGGTGCTGCTGTAGGTGTAATACTAATTCAGGAAAGAACTGAAATACGTTATATCAGTACTTGACAATTACTTAAAATATGTGGCCCATGAATGCACTGAAGGCACTAAGGGCCTTATATTTCTGTTGCCCAGTGTGCATTGCATCATGCTTGTTGGCTTTTTGCCTGTGGAAATCCATGTAAGGTGGGGGCTGTAGTATGTGACTGATTTGGCTTCTTTTGGAGCTGGCCTGGAGTGGACTGCACACTGAAACTCAGAAGCAGGGAGGCTAAGGCTAAGGCACTGCCTGGTTATCTCACTGTGGTGTCGCTGAAGTATTTTGTGGAAATATGATAAGCAGGGGTATTCTTCGAAGGCTAAACTGTGGCGCTGCATGTGATACTTGACCTGGTGTGCTGGTGTATGCATTGCATACCTCGTAATGAACTAGCAAAAATAGGAGAGCCTGCAAACTACTTTTCTTGGTGTGTGCTGTTTTAATTGTCATTCTCTTGCACAATACCCATTTTGCCTTGGTACTGCTATTCACAACTATGATTGCTCTAAATGAGGTTGTAAAATGATTTCTTTGTAATTCTTGGTTCCATCTCTGTGTTGGATATTGTCATTCCTATTCCCTGTTAAAAAAATCGTCCTATTTTAGGGGAATTAGCTAAACCTCCTATTTTAGGGAATGAGCTACGCTGGGCTATCAGAGGAGGGGAATAAAACATTTAAACTTTAGACATGGGATGTGTTTATGGACACACTTTTAAATTTCATATAAAAATGAGCCTCAATAAGGCAGTGTGTTTCTGTGTTTCTAAATGAAGCTAAGAAGTGGCATACTCAAAAATCAAGAAACAAAACCTAATGCTAGTATCACAGTGTTCAGTTATATGGCGAACTGTAGGATGGTACTTCTAATCAATTTTCTTTATTTGGGATAAGTCTTGAATTAGTTCCATTTCTGTTATGGGTGTCATATGTGTACAATTTAATAGTAGCATTTAGGTGTTGGTTCATAAGTGGTTGATATGCAGTTGTGTGGTTGGTTTTGGTTTGGTGTTTTTTTTGCTTTGTTTTTTTTTTTTTTTCTTATTATTTTTTTCATTTTTCTATAAAATCCAGGATTGCATTAATGCTGTATTTTGTTTTACATGATCATTGCATGGCATGATTTCTCAGGGAAAACGGATGATGCCATGTGTTGTGAGAGCTGATAACTAATTCCTGCTTATAACATTGTTACAAACATTTTCATGTTTCACTCAAACATGTCCATCCTGTAACTTTCATGTTTAACTCCTTTACACTTGCCAGGTGTGATGAGAATGTTAAGAGCATTTAAAGGTGACAATAAAACACACTCTGCCTAATCCTTCACTATTTTTTTGGACAAAAATCCATTCTAAACTGATCCTGCAGTTTGGGTGTTGTTTTTACTTTATGGTACTGTGCACCATATAAATTAATAGTTACACTACTGATTTTGAAGCTGCACTTACTGCATGACAGTGACACGACATTAACTTTCAAAGTTAGGCAATACTAATACATAGTCTGGTTCTGGGATAAAGTACCATTATAAATCTTATGACACAAATGTATTTGAAAAAAATTAATGATATAAAAAAAGTCTGTTCAGTTTGGAGATTTTTGTTTGTTTTTCCAGTAAAGCTACTTTAGCTAGACTGGGATTTGATCCAAAGCCCACGAGAGTCATAGACAGCATTAATAAAGTAAAACTTTATCAAAAAGAAACTCTGCAGTCTGGTTGACCTTTATGCCTTTGGAGTATTGGTGTCTGCAGAATACGTTTGTAGTGGTTTGCTTTATGACTTCAGTAATACAAATTTGAGGGATTTTAATGCTGGTAAAATGGTAAACATACTACTGTAACTGGTCACAAAAATATTTCCCTATAGCCAGCATACAGCTTAATTATTTAGAAGGCTAATTTGTTTTACTACATGACTTTTCTTTTAAATCGGCTGTACAAGAAGTGGTGTTAACCACTTAGTTGTATACTTCTAGAAGTGCTTTTTGTCACTAGAACATCTGATTATAGTCCTTAGCCTTGAGGATCAACTTCCTCTTAATGATTTCTGATTTGACATTTCCATTTACATTCAGTTGGCAAAGCATGCAATGGGGCATTTCCTTTCCTCTCTTGGTGTAAGGCTACTGTAATTGTATTTGGCAGCCCTAGTTCTCTATTTTGTTAGAAATTTAACATAAAACAGAGATCAAGCACACAAATGTGCCTCTACTTGGTTACCTGTGTTCTCACTCTCCTCTAAAGTATTGCATTGTTAATCCAGTACTAGTAGTTTACCAGACTTTTTCTGGAATGCCTCCTGTGATGTGGAGTGCATCTGGTTTCAAATCCTACTTTTAAAAAGTATAAGAGCCTTTTCTCTGAGGATTTTTATAGAAAGCAGCTATTTAGTTCTACAAGTGCAGAGTTATTTAGCTGTATCTCAGTTTAGAAAGTTGCATCCATTGTTTTTTTTAATGAACTTTTGAGTGTTTTGTCAGGGAAGGTGTTCAAATTTTTTATATGTTCCACAGAAGAAATATGGCTGGATACTGGAATGGCCTTCAGAAATAAAAATTCAGGGGTGTTTCTGTACTTCCCCACATGTTCCTGAAGTTTTTCTGGGGGGAAAAAAAAAATATATATATATATATATATTTTTAAACCAGCCAAATCCAAATTCCATACTTAGCAACCTGAGGAAATTGGCCATTTAGCATAGAAATAATTTTATTATATGCAAATCACTGTCTTTTCATTAGGGATATCCTTCAATGTATTACTGATGTTGCTAGCCCATAGGTCTTTTCTTCCTTTTCTGTGTTATAGGTAGTGCTTCTACCTAATTGCATGCCAATTAAATGAGTTCCTCTCCCTTTTTTCCCTGTAGCTTAGGGAAGAGCAGGGGCTTTCCAGCCAAACAGTATCCCTTATCCATGGGAGAAGAAAAAAAACCCAACACTTTAAACAAAACCAAAAATCTTTATTGAGAATAAAGAATCTTACTGGGCAGCACATGGGATCAACTGTAAAATCATCAGGGTAATTTCTTACATGGCCCAGTTACATACAGGAAGTGCTTAGTCAATAGTGTATTGGATTGATCTCTCTGATTTTAAGCAAATACAGAAAGTAGGTGTTTTAAGTGGAATGTTTAAATGAAGTCCTGTGATTTAGGGGAGGAGGGGGAAACCACATGGAAAAAAGTCTGATTTGAGAAGTGTACATACTAAGGAGTTTCTTGCCTGTATTTTGGAGGTTTAGGTTGAGGAGGTTTTTTTGTGTGTGAAGTATGTAAAAGTACCACATAACCATCCAGTTACAAGCGAGTGCTCTATTAAAGATTTTGAGAGGCTGTTCACACAAAACTGTATTGAAAGCTTAGCCAGTTGTTCAAGTTGTCTGAGCGGAATTAGGGAAATGCAATGAGCATGTGATGCAGTGTCAGCACTGTGCAGCTGAAGGGGTCCTTGTAACAATTTAAAATTTGTATAAGTTCTCTTTGGAGTGGGTATTAGTAAAAATAAAATTGTTCATGAAACTTTCCTTATTTGTTTATGCAGGTTGGTTTATGAAACTTCTAGAGCTAGTGTGCATTTAGAGATGCACAAAACCAGTTGTTAGTTTTGATTGTAGTCTTGGCATTACATTTTGTATTACATTTCAGTGACTTCTGAATAGCGCTTCTAAAGCAGAAGCTGCTTTAACTGAAGAACTTCCAACTGAAGAAAACTTCTGTTTGCCTAAAGTCTGTACTGTCTGCTGTTAATGCAGATATTCTGAGAGCATGGATAGTTCCAGGTGTGTATTCTGTATGAAATATCTTTTAAAAATAGTGTTTTAACCATTTCCCTTAGTGAGACCAGGATGTGAATTGCTGATGTCTATTGCATTTGCACTCAGATACTCGATTTTGGAGTGTGTTAAGCCTTGATCTATTTTTGCTTAAAAAGTAGCATTTTTATCTAATTTCCGTTTAATGATAAGTATATTCATGCAAGGAAAGACATAATCATGGCTTGATGCAGCAATTTTAAGCCAAAAAAACCATCAGGATGGCGCTAGTAAATCTGAAATGCAGATGCATGTCTCTTCAGAAATGCATTCTATTTTTTTAACCCTCTTTATACCAAATTGGTTCTTTCCTTAATGCCAGAATTACAGAGGTGAAGAAAGTACCAGAACTTTTGCCCTTTGTTTTTTAAAAATGAACATGGGCTTTTGCCCAGAGCGTCTTTGTCTTGTCACTTAATTTTTGGGGTGGGGAGAGGGGAGAGATGTTGGTGATGGTGGTCTCAGTTAAATGAGAAATACAGAATGATTATTTTTAATTAAAATCAAATTTAAGCTATTATTTTTAAATTTTCTATATTAATAGAGATCTAATGAATGGAATTACAGGCCTATATTGCAAGTATTGAACAGTGCTTATATGTTTCTAACAAAACCAGTATATATGTGAAATTTGAAATGTATACAGGTGAAAATTGGAAGATTGTTCTTCTGTTGATCGGTGTAGAAATTGAAATTCTCAATATCCAGTACCAAACCCTACAAAAGGGCTAATGAAAAGAAAATGTAATGTATTTTGATGAACAGCCTGTGTAATACAATCAATGGGTGTGACATTTTTGTTCTGTATAATATTTATTATATGTAAGTAAACAATAAAGATTATAAATCTTATTTTATTAACAGGAATTGATATTTGGTTGGGGTTAATGTTTAATGTATTTTATGCCTTCAGGTAAGAAAAAATGAATGGTTAGAGGTGGGCTGCTTTGGGAGTATAGCATAATGGTAAAATGGTCATGACCTTCACTTAAATTCCCTTCTTCCACCCTAAAAAGTGAGTCTTGGGATGTCTTTTCTTTGGCTCAGATGCCAAAAGGTTCTAATTTGATCTCAGGTTTGTAATTTAAGTCATAAAATACCAATTTTTCATTTATTTTTGTGGCTGAAGGTGATATTTGCCAATACATGAATAATATACAAAAAAATTGTTTCATCAGCAGGGGGAGCTACTGTAGTATTCATCTACCCATTGCATTTCAGAACTCTAGTATAAGAAATTATTTAAGCATTAAAAAGACAATTAACTTAGCTGGTTTATCATCCTTAATTCTTGGAGTTAACCAGGACTAGATATGGCCTTTCCTTTATGGAGCTGAACTTTTAAATGTCTCTAACAGTTAAAAATATTTTGGGAATGGTAGGCATTTACCTAAATACTTAATTGTAAAAGTAGAAAAGCTATTTTCCTGCCATTGGCTTTTCTGAGTTTTCTGGATTACTTACAGCTGAATTCTGTTTGCAGATATAATCAATGCTGCTGCACAGCTGTAGCAAGAAGCTGATTTTTTTTTTTTTTTTTACACCAAAACAAGGGGATATTTGCTGTGCCATATCTAAGATATGCAAAAATGCAGTATGATGTTACTGACAGTGCAGGTACCAAATAGGTAAATCTCGAGGTTTAGACCAGAGTTTCTGTGAAAAATTACAAGCATAAGCATAAAGACATCATGCCAAATATAAATCACAATGTGGAGGAAAGCGAGTGTGCACGAAGCAAATGGCAATTTAGCTAAGGACTTGGGATCATGCGAAGCAGGAAGGATTCCTTTCTGAGCCGTCTTCACCTTCAAAAATCCACTGGGAAGAGCCATGGGTTTTCTGCTGTGTCCTGATGTCTAAAATGAAAACTTGTAACGAGTAAGCATGATGTAATCAAAACAGTTATTTTGTGGAAATGTGACTGCCCTGTCTTCTGAATGTTCCATGACCAGGAAGAACTGTTAACATCAAAGAATAATAGGCCTGTAACTCTTTTTAGTAGGCAAATAAATTGAGGTAAGAAACTTGCTTGCTTACCTGCTTTGAAAAACATTTCTACTCTAAAAAGGGTTTATGAAAACCTACTGAAATTGTCAATTATGCAAGAGTTTATGCTTGATGCCAAATGGACAAGTATTGAGTCTTCTGTTGAATATGGAATTGTCTGTGTTGTATCTTACTTGGCAAGGAAGTTTGAGAGATATTTAATGTAGAAAAAATTCTTACTCAAGGCTGTAGCGCACTTCAGTACCTACAGTTTTAAGCAGATCCATTTATGGCTGTGATGTTGCAGGAAAACAGGCAAGCAATGTTGTTAGAGAGGTTTCTGTTCATGGGGTGTGTGGTGATCAGAAAGGAATGGTTGATGAAGAGGAAGTCTGAAGTAAGGACCACTGATGAATGAAGTTCGGTCTTACTCATATTTGAGTTCTCCTTGCCTCTTTATGTATTTCCTTACAAAGGAATATACAGAAGACTCTTCAATAATTGAGAAGACATCGTTAGTTCATAGTATAAATATTTAAAAACATTTTGCAAGTGTGTTAGTAATTTAACAAGTGTCTTTTGTTAAGAACACATCTTGACAAAACTGCTGGCGCTAACTTCTGTCTCCCCTCTACACTGATCACTGGTGAAACTATATCAGCTTTGTAGGTAAAAGCTGACATATCTCCATCTGTCACTCTTCTGGAGGTGACTTTTTCCCCCATAATTTGTATGTGATCAACCACCAGTGATTGAAAATATGTCTTAAGTAACTGGTGCTGTTTAATTGAAGTGTCTTGTTCTTGTGTGCAAGTGCTTAAAAATGAAGTTAGATTCATTACTTTTCATACAGGAGTGCGTTTGCCATAGTGCCTCTTACAGTTGTAAGAAGAGAAGCTCTGGAATGTGTTCCTAGAATAGGGTAAAAAAAGTATCTCAGTAAAGTATTTTTCTCAAGGAAATGGTTACGGTCTAAGGCAGTGTCCTTTCTGAGATGCAAAGGGGCAATCAGGACCAGCCTAACCTAGAGAAGAAAACAATACAATGATCTACTAGGAGCTGATGGAGAGTCACATTAAGGGAATGAATTGCCCTTCAGTACTAGAAGGAGATGCATAATGGATTTCTGGTAAGTGAGGTATACCTGAGCTCTTGCAGAAGGAGTCAAGTGAATTTGAAATTATTTCTGTATGTGTTTGTTCCTTTTGTACTTGAGGGTAGGGTAGGAGGGGGAGCCCTTGATAACGCTTCAAGACAGAGCAATTTTGTGAGAATCTTAACTGTTCAGTGTATACCGGGTAAATAAGCTTCAAAATTCTCATGGATTAAAAGTTTCAAAACAGCCAAAAATTTAAATGGTAGAAGTGTTACATTGTTTTAAAAAACACTAATTTGCTTTTAGGGATCTAACTGATAATAAAGGTTTGGTGACACAGAGTCTGTCATGAAATAAATACCAATGTTGTATTGGCTCTCTGTCAAAATAATTCTTTAAAACACCCTGTTAATCATGTGTCTGTGCTCTCTGGCTCTGGTCTGCCATTATACCTGCCAATCTACCTCCTCTCTTCACAGATGATTTCTGAAACTGACACATTTATGTCTCCCTTTATGAATTCTTCACTTTTTTTTTTCCTTCTAAAGACTGTTCAATTCTAAATTGTTTGCAGAATTGATAGCAGAGGTGTCCTAGCAGTATAATGAAGAGCTCTGCACAAGGACAGAGGAGTTGAGAATACTGTCTTTGCATATTTCTCCTCACACACCAGTCTGTTTAAATCTGGAAGTATACATTGTCCTTGAAATGTATCCTCGAGAAATCTCCTAACAAAGCATCTTGCTCCATGTAATATTTGGGGGCCTGCTATTCTACGTTTAGAGAGTGTAGAAGAATTCTTAGAGGCTAAAGGGCATAGTGTATTGATGCAGGCCTACATGCACAACCCAGCCTATGAGCCTCTTGTCAGGGACAATGTGTCCTTGAAGCAAGCAAGAGAGGGAGCGAGACCGGGGTAAACAAGCTAGCCAGATGCAGAGCAAGGCACAGCTAACCGCAAGAGGAGGTGAGCTGGAAACATCATGAGGCATGAGCTACTGTTTGAACCAAATTGTAGCTGTAGGCACGTGGACAGTGTTGTTTAACCAATGAGGGAATTGTTAACTGCGCGTGAACCTTGGAAAACCCTATATAATCTCAGTACTGTTGTGAATAAAATGAGCATTGACTGTACCTCTATGAGGATGTGTCTGACTCTGGAAGCTCCTTCGCATCAAGAGAGTGTTGTACTTTTTGTTTCGTTTTCAGTAGAGGATAATGGTTTCAGGGTAAAGGTTGCTGTATACGCACTCACCACAAAGTGGATTCTAACTTTACAGTCTTACAGTCAACTTGTAATGTTCTTTTTGAATTTCATCTGTCCCAAGGACTGGGTCTTTTACGCAATGTTTTGAATGTTGAGAGTAGTCACAATACTACCTCTTCCCTTTCCTTACCATTACTTGGGAAACCCCCTTCACCTTTCACTGGTTTGGGTTTTCCTCTTCCTAAAGTTATGGTAGTGGTTAAAACTTTATCTTTCATGAGGTATAAAAATCATAACATGGTTGGTAAGCAGCTGTGGGGCTTGGGCAGAAAGCTGTAATTAATGTTTCCTTCAGAATGCCTTACTTCAGGAGATAATAACTACAACTTTCAGCCCAAGCCTGGCTGAAACATTGCCATTTTTTCTCTCTTACTCTCTTAAATCTCCCTAATTCCTCCTGCCCTGCCCAACCTATGCTACTTGGGGAGTCAGTCCACTTCCCAAAGTCCTTAATCAGTCCTCACTAGAGATGTCAGCACTAATAGATCAGTGTTATTGCCAGTGTGGGGCCAGGACCTTTAATACAGATACTGTGAGAGGCACCAATGAAGATGAACTGCTATTTGTTAGATTTCTAAAGGAAGTCTTTTAGCTGTTTAAAAAGAGAGTAGGGATTGTTCCAAACAGCTAAGAGACTTATTTCTTCAATGCAACAAATGTCAATTTGTCTTGATTGCTGCTACTACAGAAACTGCGGTGTATCAAAGGGACCAGTGTAGCTGAGCCACAGTAACAGAGATATGGAAAAGTTGGAAACTATGGCTGAGATTCACAGCACTTGAGGAACTGACCTAAGGTTTCAAATAATACACCTGTAAGAGAGTAGGAGTAAACCAAGGAGGAGAGAGAGATAGGAGATAGAGCGGTGCAAAAGCCAAGTGTAGCCTGTGCAGGCCTTTTACATCTGTCCATCTTTAATTCTGTTTCTTAAGGTATTTATCAGGAACTTCCAAAGCTGGAAGAGACGGATCAGATCAAGCCAAAGTCTGAAAACACCTTCACACAGGACATCTCTCTAGATTAAGTTTACTTTGATGAGGTGGTCCCTGGATATACCAATACATAGAATATAACATTTACACCAGATTCACACTAATTTAACAGGTCATGTTGCCATGTATAGATGAAGTCAAGGCACTCAGTGGTATGCTGAGCAGCAGTCCCCATTAAATTGTAGTGTAGCAGTGCCTGATCTTCAGGTTCTGGAGTTAGAGTTAGCTGAACACCGGAATACCAACTGGACCATGCTGAATACATTGGTCCTGATTTTAGGTTTCTCTGTATGCAGAGACACATCTCATTCTGGACAGTCACCTCAGCGTCCCCTTCTGCATAGCTATGCCTTTAATACTGCAGTGTAGGATGTGTAATAGATTAATCCTAGTATGAGTCCAACTACATAGCTGCTGAGATAACTCACAGAGGACATGACAAAATCAGACCCAGTCTAGATGGACCGTTTTCCATGTTTAATTATTCTAGGAGGTATTGCTTTTTAAAGCTGTGAAATAATTCTTATGTTTAGTGTCCCCTTAGGCCAGATGCACCTTACAGCATGAAAACACCCAAAAGATGTCTGCATATTTACTTTGCTGTCTTGGAAAAATCTGCATATAGTAAAAAACATATTGAGAACATATCGGTAGCAGTAATGTTTCATCACTCTCCACCCACAGTCTACTGAGACTGAATGTTTGCTTCCTCTGAGCCACCTCATTGCCTCTAAACCTGTTCATGTGCCTCTAAAAATGCTTTTGCTGCACTCTGCAAATCACCAAGCTCAGGTTAGGCAGGAAAAATCCCTCCATTGGTAAGCAGACTGATTATAGTGGTACCCTGGTGTGAATTTTGTCTGTTTTTTAATCATATAGCAGTCCCAGAAACCCACTGTGTTTTTGTTTTCCCCATCTTTGTATGCACAAACTCATTCCTTGGAGGTAGTCTGACTTCCAAAAGCTGGGAGTCTGAAATTAGTATCTTTATGGAACAGGAAATTACATGTAAATTTTAGTTCTCTGAAGTTATATCTAAAAATTACCCCTTGCCCACATGCTCACCTTCCCACTGGGTTGATATTTCTCTGTGTTTTATGGGCTTTAAAAATGGGTGTCACTTTCCCCCTTCTTAATTTGCTGCTGTAGGGGGAGGGTGTTTTACCTTCTTTTTGGAGAATTCAGGATAGCTGAAACATCTCAGCAGGTGTAGTGTGAAACTCAGCTTGCTGTGAACCCTGACTTAAAACTTTGAGCTCAGAGGCTTCCCACTGAGTCTCTGTTCAGGTGAACAAAATCCCTCTTCTTCCCAGAATGTTACGGGCTGGAAGAACTGGGACTAAAAAGGCATAGCCCCATTTCATTGACTAGAACTGTGCTAATTTGCATCCATTAAAAAAAATATTTTAAAGGATAATTGCACTTAATCCTTACAGTGGGTAAGTAACGGTATCGTATGTTAACTTATTTTCTGTTAATTTGATTTTTGTAACTTTTCTGCAGATTTCTTTTTTACTTCAAATTAAAATTCATATGACTGGAAGGGGAGATATACCTGGAGCTTATTGTTATAGTAAAAGTGAAAGAGTAGGAGCAACAGAGATTGTCTTTTTCCTTGATAATTACATGAGACAATGTGGATCATGTGAATTCTTTACATTTAGCATGTTCTTGCCATCACCCCAAAAGCAATGCAGAGTTTTAAATGTTATCTTCCATTTATATTTTAATTACTGCCTCAGTTCTTCCCTGCAGTGTTCTTGGAATTCTCTTTTATTTCCAAAATTAGTATTATGAATATTTGTGTTAACAACAATGATATTATTGCTAATTATTTAGTAACAAAAATGCATAGCTTCTTGGTGTTAGTAATTTCATGGCTACATGCTTGTTACAAATCTCTGTATGTGCTTTAACAAAACATGCCAGGGGAACAGAAAAGCAGATTGTCTTTTACTCCTCTTAATATTATTGTTGTTTTTCATGAAAGGACTAGTTCTTGTGTCACCAAACTTGATCCTTTTGTAAAGTAAGTAGGTACTTGCTGATATTTTAACTTTTCTGTCTACAGAACGTCCTTTTAAGTATCAGTTATGTAGCACTGGAATAATTATTTACTCTTAAATAACATGTGAGGATATTCATGGTTATTTATGATCTTTTAATGGTCATCTGTTATTTTCAATACAGGATTGGCAAAATTTCTTTGCCTATAGTTCCTTGAGCAAAAGGTATACACCTAATTGAACCCCTTGTCTCTTGTTAGCCTGTAGATGTCCATCTTGCTCAAGCAGCAGTATAGAATTTTCCAGGCTAGCAGGCTGGGCTGGTATTTAGAGTCTAGCTTTATTCATTCAGCTCAATTATCGTTTGTCCCAAGTGAAAGGAAGATGAAGACACCTTGTGGTGAAGTATGCTGCAAGAATTAGGAAGCTAATTCATTCTTCTGATGTTTAGTTATCAACCAGAGGTCATGTTATCAAATAAACACTGTATGAGTTGATTTGGCTAAATAGTGATATAGAATCATAGAATAGTTGGGGTTGAAAAGGACCTTAAGATCATCTAGTTCCAACCCCCTGCCAGGGGTAGGGACGCCTCACACTAAACCATGTCACCTCAAGGCTCTGTCCAGCCTGGCCTTGAACACCGCCAGCAATGGAGCATTCACAACTTCCCTGGGCAACCCATTCCAGTGCCTCACCACCCTTA
>JASSUY010031508.1:0-40962 GCA_032466535.1 Forpus xanthops | reverse complement strand
TCTCCACACAGCCTTCTCTTCTCCAGGATGAACAGCCCCAACTCTCTCATCCTATCTTCATAGGGGAGGTGCTCCAGCCCCCTGATGATCTTTGTGGCCCTCCTCTGGACTTGTTCCAACAGTTCCATGTCCTTTTTATTTGTTTTCTTCTTGTTTGAATATTTCTTAGCATTTGATTGACCTGAAATGATGTTGTATTATTTGGGTTACAGCACAGGACAAAAAAATATGTGCTCATCAGATTTGGTCCTAGCAATCCCTTAGGACCTTCTATTCATTGGAATTTACTGACTATTCTGTAGTAGGCATTGTTCTGCTAGGTCATTGTACTGGAGAACCCTGAGTCAGTCTTTACAATAGTATTAAAGTATAGGTTTACTGTAAAAAAACAAGGGAACAAATCACTGTCTCCAGCAGTATTGGAATGTTGTTCCAAGAATATATCCAGCCTTGTCATGTAATGATACTGTTGCAGGTATGGATGTTTTCACATGATATGGACTATTACCAAACATAATAAATTTGCAGGGGTTGATCCTAGTGATATACTAGACAGTTGGAAAAGAATGCTTCAATCTCTCTTGATAGTAGGTTTAGATGTTAACAGTCTTCAGCAGTTCTTCATCTGGTAATCTGCTATGTGAATACCTGTTTTGATTCCTTCATGCCTGGAACTGGAAAGCTCTTTGTTAGTATCAGATATCAGTGGCTGGATAGACTGTTTTTAAGTCTGCTAAGTCTTTCATGGGTGTAGGAAAGCAGCTATAATAACCTGCAAGGATATGTTAAAACATTCCCTAACAGTTGCAGAAAATTCAGGCAACACTTTTCCACCGGAATAATGCCGCTCCTTCTAAAAATGAGACTGTGGGGAAAATACCTTATTTAGTCTTTTTCTAATTTAAAGGTTGGTAAGTTATTATTAGCAAAGCTGTTCAAGTTCCCTGCCTGAAATCCTTAAAGAGAACAGTCTTAGGGCTATGCTTTTCCAGAGCTGGTCAAGCTCTCCATTTATACATGCTGGGTAGAGGGACTGCAGAGGTTGGGTAGCATTGCACAATTGCTACTGCAGGAATGAATCCTTGTGGCAAGGAAGGAATGACTTGTCCTGCAACTCCAGCGCCTGTGTGCTACAGACCAGACTAAAGTCATATAAGAAACTTTACGTCTCCTTTATCTCTCTGCTGGTATCTGTATGCTGTGATGGTTAGAAAGCTCCAGTTGAAGGAGTAAGGTCTGGAGGGTGACATGACACCATGGGATATCCCTTGGGTCAGTTGGGATCAGCTGTTCTGGCTGTGCCCCCTCCCAGTTGCTTGTACTTTTCCAGCCACTGGTGTGGTGGGGTGAGGAGTAGAAAAGGCCTCGTCTCTGTGTAAGCACTGCTCAGCAGTTACTGAAACATCGCTGTGTTATCAATGGTTTTCAGCACAGATCCAAAACACATCTTCATACTGGCTACTATGAAAAAAATTAACACTACCCCAGCCAAAACCAGCACAGGCAGGAACTGGAAACAGTGATGAGAATTTGGGAATTACAAGGAAGAATCAGGAGGAGTGAAGAACAGGACCAGAATGGGAAATATTCCAAAATAAGAAAAATAGGGGAAATAATGGAAAGAATTCAAAAGAACTGTATATCCTTTAAAAAGCAGTGAAATAATTATCAGACAATGATTATTATCTTTCACTTTTAAATTAGTAAATATTTGAACTTAAATATAACTGTTATTTTCAGTGGAATAGCTCAGTTTCTGCTAATGCTGGCATATATTCTTGGCTTCCTGTGCTGTCAGCCTCCTGCAAAGTTTTGTGTATTCCTCCTCATTAGAGATCTATTCTTAGTAACATAATATTTTATAGTAGTAAATAATTTCAGTAAAAGTAACAGAGTAAAAGAATCCAAAGGTTCCAAGATCAGCAGCGTTCATTGCATACTACATAAAACTTCAGGTTTATGAATCTAGAAAGTATAGGTACCATTGTCTTACAGTTAAGGTAGCAATGTTCTATGGACTGGTTAATCATAATTTGTTCAGGGTTTTTACCAAATATATATTAATAAAAAAATAACGTCTGAAATAGCTCTTTGACTGGGCTTAAGTGGTCATTTCTCTAAGCAGTTTGGAGCAGGTATTCCAGCACTGAAGGATAGTGATAGATATAATGCAAACAAAAATATGCTGTGTAACTAATCATAAGGTGTTCTGATCTTACCTAAATAGTGTTGCATTTGTTTGCAATTATTTATTAACTCAACAGCTGTCTGCCTTAGAGCAGACGTCCCACCAGTTTACACTAAGGCCACATCTGCCTTGTAGTATAATTTGTGGTACTAATAGGAAGTTTTGGAAATCAAATGTGTTGTTTCTAGTCCTGAATCTAATACTTTTCTTGCTTCTTATCCCATACTGGTCTCATTCTCTTAAAATTTTGTACCCTCTCTCTCCTTCAGAGTATGCTTTTCTTGTAATTGCTGTGTTATAGTTTGCCTAGGGATATGTGACTGCTCCCAACCTCCTATGGCTGAAATTATTGTTGTAAAGATGCTTTATTTTCCTCCTGAAAAGTGTCTGTTTCATGAGTTCTGCAACCTTGCTTAAAAGTAAAATTGGACAGTAATCCTTCAGAGTGCTTCGATAAGCCCCTCAGGGAATGAAAATGATATTGCCCATTTTCTAAATAGCTGAAACAGAACTTCTGTATGAAAGAACCATTAAAGAGATGAGTAATCGCTGATGACAGATCTTCACAATGGTATTTCAACAACTAATTAGAATTGTTGTCACAGTTAGTGGCATTTCTTCTTGGTAAAGCAGCATGCAAAGTAGCCCTTACATTACAAAGTACTGTGACTGACAGCCCAGGAGCAGGTAATGGCTATGAGGTCAGTGTACAGCTGCCCAGAATAGCGAAGAAATGATTAAATGTCTGCAGTCTCAAAGACAGAGATGTTCTCTGGCTAATTCTTGTGAAACTCTGACATGTCATCTGGTGCTGATACGAAGATTTTTTTCTAGATGTGATTCCTTATCCAGGAAAAGTAAACAATCACTAATGAAAAGTTATTAAAGCAAAACCTTCATGTTGTCCAGAATCTATGCAGTATACATATAATCTTGGGTAGTAAAATGAATTATATTTTCCAGAGTAGCAGTCCATTTGGAAATGACAGAGTGAAAATAGTACAGAGGGCAGGAGCTGGCAAAGTCAAGATTTCATCAGACTCCAAATATCTTCCTGTTTTTAGTAGCAGCCACAAGCTTTGTGTTCATTAATTCAGCAGCTGATTAAGAGAACAGTCTTGATATTCCTGCTTTCTTCAGTGAATAAAACTTGCTATAGTTAGAATAGACTAAAACAGCAAAACAATAACAGAAAGTATATTAGTTGTATTAATCATGGTGTTCAGAGAGTACCCATTTTTCTGAACATGTTTTCACTTCATTTTTAGGCATAAGAAAAGAAAATGTATAAATGTAATTCCTGAGATGGTAGAACAGGATACTTCTGCTACCAGCTTGATTAATTTCAGTACCTGATTACCCTGAGTAAGTCAGACCAAAGCCAGTTGTGTTTTTTTTTTTTCCCTCTTACAAAAATTTTTCATTAACATTTGCTTTACATCAGTGTGGGGTTGAAACAAAGCATTCTGTTAGTGAAACTAACAGAAAAACTTTGTCCTTGTTATTAATTTTATGAAATTCTTATTAATCTAAATGGGATTGCTACTGATTTTTACTTTATATTGTTGATTTTTATTTTGAAGGAAACAGTAAAGGAAGAAATGTTATTAATGTTGAAGCAATATTTATTTGAAAATGCCAGGTACTGAAGTAAAAATACTTTAATGGAAAAGGATTGGTTGTTCAAATTCCTGGGCTAAGAAAGGTATTGCTAGAATTTTATTTCCTTCCTGTGCATTTGGTTACTGGTGCTCCCAGAGACTCTGGAGCTTTGAGGCACATTGTGCTGGAGATAATTGATAATCAGTTCTCTGTCTTTGAAATAAGAAGTCTGGGAAAACTGTGAACTCCAGCCTTCGGCAGAAAATTTAAAGTCCAAGTTAACTGGGAGTTGGGTACATAGAAGACTGTGGTGGGTCCTGAGGTGTGACCTCCTTCAGTCATACAACAGAAATCCTTCTATTTTGTATGCTATGATCACCACCTTGATGCTGAAATCGTGTGTATTCCATGATTTCTCCTTATTTTATTTTATTCTTTTTTCCCAGCCCTTCAATCGCATCTTACTCAATTGCTGCGGCTGACTGTTCGTAGGCATATCAGTGCATTTGTTGAGGAATTAGTGATGGCAATGATGAGAACATTTAGAAAACTGATAAATCATGTCAGTTTTAGAGTTTAAGATGAAGCTTTGCTGGACTGCCATTCACTGACAGCATACTTCATAATAAATGGTTACTTGTTAATCATAATTAATTATCCCCACATAATCTAAACAGTTAGTCCCCAGCAAACGCATCCTAAAATAATGGTGAGTAAAGAATGCCACTGAGGTGATGTCCTATTGATTTATAAATTGCCTTATGTGCAATCTGTCCTTCATATCTGTGTTTAGAAGCAGACAGGCTCAGAGTATTTCCCCCAGGCAAGCCAGAGTCTGTGTAGAATAAAATGCTATAAAAAAAAAGGAAGAGAAAGGTATGCAGAAGCAGGGTTGAATAATTGACTTAATAGGTCTCATGACACAGAAGCTGAAGCACAGCAAAAAACAATGGCAAGTATCAGGCCAAAAATCTTAAGTGTATTTACATACTAAAAGATGTAGTTTAAACATAAAATGTACAGTATAAGTTTGAAGAGCTTTTGGAATTGAGATCTTTTCTAAGGCAATATAAAAGTTTGGCTCTGCTCCTGATTTATATGCTGTGGATTGAGGCTGCAATTGACAGTCGAACTTTAGTGGAACCAGCATTCATTTAGCAATGATGTTAACTTTGGAAAAAATAGTTTAATTTCTTCCTTGAGATGTAGAAGGATTCATCTCTTTGGCATCTTTATATAGTCAAGTATCTGAGAGTGAAATAATTTTTATATAAACTAACATGTCAAAACAGGCTTCAGTGGCTATGTCTGTTTCTTTGGAACAGAAATCCAGATGCTCCTGGATGATGAGTATGATTAAAGACATCAGCTAGCACATGGCCCTTCAAGGATCAAATCTTAGTAGAATTCTTAATTAAAGTACAAACTCATATTTAAACAGAAGCCTTTACATAATCTCAAACTTTTTTTTATCACTACATTTTTCACCTAATTCCAGCAGTGAGCCGAATGGCAAAATGTCATAATAAAAAGTAGCACTGGCTCCTAAGGACAAATTGACATAAAGATTGATTTAAAAACTCAGTACTCCTCCAGAATTTGCCAGAATTTTAGGAAGTATTTCAATAATTTCAATTAAAGCAAAATGAACTTCTTGTGCCTTTTGTCTTTTCCACTGTATTTTCAATAAAGAATCTTGTGGTATTAATGCTGTCTCCTTGCTAATACAGTCTTTTTGGTTAATCTATATAATTAATTCATTCTGTATTTTTACAGAATATCTACTTTTAGAAATATAGGTGCTTTAAATAAGATACATATTTTTAGTTTCCTTTATAACTATTGCACTTACCATATTGCATGTCTGTTATCTCCATTATGAATTCTATCACTATGTACCTGGAGCACACAGCATGTGGAACACAGAATGCACAGCTTTTCCTGGATGACATTGTGTATATTGACATTAATGAAACAAAATAATCCTACCTGTGGTTTCTCATACTCGTCAATAATTAATATTCTTCTCCAGATTTCAGTAGTAAGTTATAAACTGTATAAAAGCTTCTTATAACCTGAAAGAAATTCCTTTGAAAAGCAAGCTTGCTGCATGCAAGATGTAATTTCCTGAGAGGTAATGTCTTAAGTATGTCGTCTTTCACTCAGTGCAATTTTGGTTTTGAAACATAGAATCATAGAATAGTTAGGGTTGGAAAGCACCTTAAGATCATCTAGTTCCAGTCCCCCTGCCATGAGCAGGGACACCTCCCATATGTCACCCAAGGCTCTGTCTAACCCAGCCTTGAGCACCTCCAGCAATGGAGCATTCACGACATTCCTGGGCAACTCATTCCAGTGCCTCACCACCCTTACAGAAAAGAATTTCTTCCACAGATCCAGTCTAAACTTCCCCTGTTTAAGTTTGAACCTGTTATCCCTTGTCATATCACTACAATCCCGAATGAAGAGTCCCTCCCCAGCATCCGTTTAGACCTCCTTCAGATACTGGAAGGCTGCTATGAGGTCTCCACGCAGCCTTTTCTTCTCCAGGCTGAACAGCCCCAACTCTCTCATCCTATCTTCATACATGATTGTCTCTGGTGACAAACAGTTACATTTCTAAACACTAAAAACTTAAGACTACATGTAATGAAAGTTAGTTATGCACATGAGAGTAAAAGTGACCTTTAGACACATGAAAAATAAACCATTTTTTCTTTACATTCATTTGCCACCTTAGTTCTGGAAGTGTCTCGGCTTCAGAATCTGCTGAGTTATCTGAGAAAAAAAACTAGCGCTGACATGTGACAAAAGTGGGGAGAAGAATCATTTTTCAGAAAGATAATGACTGTAAACCATTAAGGAGGAAGGTTAAAGCTGGTTAAACTGGGGATCTGTGAGGCTGAAAAGGTTAGGAGAAAGATTTAGAAGGGTCTGTTTATGAAAGAGGACATGACCCAGAAGCTGTGTCTAGAAGGGAAAATTATACAGGCTGTTTTGCATATGTGAACTAAAAGGAAATTGGCTTCTTGGAGGTGGTAAATAGGCTGATCATAAATTGACATAAGAAAACAAAAGAGAATATAGCAGAACAAGAATATATATTAAATAGTACAGCTGTATGTTAAATTATGAAAGTTATTCTGATCATAAAAAAACCCTCTGCAAAATCTTTAGGTGTAAGACTATTTTGAGATGAATCTGTGCTTTTTAATGTATTAACAAACATTTTAAGAAGCTTATATAAACCATTATGAATGGAAAACCCTTTTTATGATTGCTTGGAGAGCTCTAGTCTGATCTAATGAAATAATGTTAATTGTGTATCCATATGCATAATCTCATTTATAAACAGTGGAGAGGGGGGAAAAAAAGGAAATTTTTGCTGCTGATAGTGCTATTGTTGTTATAGCCTGCTGCTGTGGGTATCACTGAAGCAGTTAGTTCCCTTCTTTCCTTCTGTACTACAGTATGTTAATTCCTTCAATGCATTCTGTTCTGATGTGTATTGGGTAAACTCAATAGCCTTGCAACACTTGCTTATGAAAACATGCTTCTAAAGATGTATGACTGCAGTAAAAGCACATCTGCCTTCTAACTCTTGCATATACCTGTGCACTCACATTTTTCTTGAAAATAGTTCCTTAAAAAAAGGCAATCAGAAAGCACATAGATAAACACAAACTGTAGGTACCTACGTGGGAATGGTTGCACCTTTGTGGAAGAACAGGTGGGTTAGTCCCTTCTAGAAAAAAAGATATAAAAAAATCTTAAGCCTGTGTCCTGGGTTCAGCAGTAGCAGCCATTTTTCTCTTTCTTAGTAGCTGGTGCAGGGCTGTGTTTTTGACTTTCAGCCTAGGAACAGCACTGATAACACCAATGTTTTTAGTTGTTATTCATAAATGTTTACTCTGACCAAGGACTTTTCTGATTCTCATGCTCTGCCAGGGAGGAGATGAAGTCAGGAGGAAGCAGAGACAGGACACCTGACTCAAGCTAACCAAAGGGGTATTCCATACCACAGCATTTCATGCTTAGTATATAAACTGGGAGCAGTTACCCAGAAGGGCTAGATCATTGCCCGGTCCAGCTGCGTACTGATCGGCAGACGGTGAGCAGTTATATTCTCTTCCCTTGTTATTTTCCTTATGATTATTATTATTGGTGGTAGAAGTAGTGGTTTGTGTTATACTTTAGTTAGTGAACTGTTCTTATCTGAACCTGTGGGAGTTTATCCTTTCATTGCTCTGGGAGCGGGGGTAATGGGTGAGTGGTTGAATGGCTCTGAGTTATGGCTGGGCTTAAACCATGACAGGCTGATTATTCAATGAGCTGGAATTTGAAAGTTTGATGGGAATATAGTCACTTATTTGGTTTGGTGGGAAAATTCTTCACCCTTCTGCAGACTTTAATCTTAAGCCAAGGCTTGAGATAGTGTCAAAGGCCTTGCTGAAGTCAAGGTATACGTACCTATTGACCTCTCCTTTTCCACAGTACCAGTCACTCAGAATAGATGACAATAGATTTGGGTCAGAATGGAGTTGGTTTTGGTAAATCCATACTGGCTGTTTCAAATCACCTCTTGTTCTTAATGAATTTAGAAATAAGACTGTCCACCTCTCCCTGATCACTTAACAGGGCAACCATGTGGAAAAGTAATACAAGAAATAATGAGCAGTCCACAGCTGGTGGTATGTATTGCTGAGAAAGAAAGCAATATGGAAACGGCAATCTTCACTGCTTCACAATGGAATAATGGGAGGAGAAGGAAAGAAGGAAATTCTCTGCAAAATGTCTGGCTTTCCTTTCTCACATGAGGACATTATGGGGTATCAAACACCTTTTTTGCTCTAAACTGTTGAAGGAGAGTTTGCTCCATCTTGATGAAAGCCGTGGAAATTACCTACTAGGAAAGAGTGAAGAAAAACAAATCTCTAGTCCTTAAGTTGGATTTCTCAATAGTGAACCTTTTAAATTTTATTTTTCAATCAGTATTTCATATTTATATAATGCCTTTAGAAACATGAGCATTTTGTCTTAAAATTGAGCAAAATACGCATACATACTCTTATCACAAGATTGCAATAAAGCAGTGTGTAGCTGTTGCTGTCAGAAAATGTAATTGTTTTTAAGAGGAGCAAAGCAGTGTCATTTTCCTTCAGCTTTGCAGGCTAAGAGTAAATATGAAGATTATCTGTTAAAAAGTGGTCTGAAAACATCTTACAATGTTTACTTAGTTTCAAAAATATTAAGGCAGCAAAATAGAGAAAGAGGTACTGTTTACATTCATTTCTATCTCACTTATAGTCACAGAAGAAATAGCATCCCATTCTAAAAAATAAAACAAGCAAAGGGGATAATATTAGGAACTCTGATCTTTTTAAGGATATATTTCCTTTGTTATGTTCTTCAGTTCCAGAGGACTGAAGAGAAACTTGCTATGTATTCAGAATGAAATGTATCCCATGGGACAGCAGCAGAAATCTTAGTCAAAGACTTAAATAGAACTTAGGCAGTTCACAAAGCTTGTGTGGAGCCCTGTTGCAGTTCGATATCTCACCTCCTGAAAGGTCAAGCAATCCAGTTGCTTCAATACAAATTACTAAATAGGACAGTGTCATTCAGTTGTGTGCCAGCAGTGCAACAGGCTTAATTTAATCATGATTTGAAATTCCTAGCTATGCTTAACCTTTAAATAGTTATTTGAGCCAATAATGGATTTCAGTTTCTAATGCCAAGATATGATACCTGCAACAAAGTTTTAGCCTTTGAAATGTAGTTTGAACTTCTTGAACACGTTTACAAGAATGGAAAGAATAAGACAGATATGTCCCAAGTGTTTGAGGATATTAACACATTGAGCACTCACTTCCTATTAGGCCTTTCAGCCTGCTCGTCATACTCCTTTTGATGTGCAGCCCATATTTCTAGTAAGTATTTGTAATTCTTGAGGAACACAAACACTTCACTACCAAAGTCAGATTTTTAAAGTATAGTCTTGACAGTTGTGTTCATTTGCTTTTTTTTTTTTTTTTGTTTTGTTTTGTTTCATTTAGTTTTCTTCTGTGCATTTTGGGGAGATTTTGGTGTTTTTACCTTTTTTTTTTTTTCTTTTTTTTTTTTGATGGGGTCTGTTTTTTTTTTGGTTTGGTTTGGTTTTTTAAAAACAATTTTTATGAATATATGTAGATCTAATGATGTAATAGTTGTACAGAAACTATGCATTTTCAGGAATAGGTGAATTGCATTTGCTGAATGTTATAGATATATAGGGGAATAAAAGCTTAGGCCATAGGTTTCAACACAGAATAGGTAAGGGGCTGTATTGTAGGTATATCATGAAAATGGTGCAGCTTGGATGTTAGATATTAGTGAAAAGTCTGAGCAGAAGATGATAACCTCATTGATAGTCTGAGAAATTGCCACTTTACACAAAAATTAGACTATGAGGGATTAGAAAGGGGTTGAAAAGTGAAAATGCTTTCTTTTTCTTTTTTTTTTTTTTTACATATTAAACTTGAGTTCTTAGCTAGTCATCCATGAAATCAAGAAGTCAGAAAGATAAGCCAACGCCTTCCTGAAGGCCTTGAAAGAGCAAAGTTAATTTACTAAGACTGTAGAAAATATTTCTTTCTTGAGAGGGAGTCAGGAAGAGAATAGAACTCCACCATATGCATACTGTTACATAGTAGTAAGCTTTTAAAAGTACTCAGGAAAGAATTACAGGAATACAACTTCCACACTTTACAGGTTTGTCCTCCACACAGTGATTATATAGTAACAAGTGGGAATAAATGTTTTAATATTGTGCAAATTGTTTCATTCATTCTTTCACATATTGCGGAGTTTTTCCTTTCCTGAAAACATTATTACAGTTATTATTGTAATGGCAAATAGTGTTTTTTTTTATTTGTGTTATAAGAGTGTATCAAAGCAAATATTTTTTTTTCCTTCATATCAATATTTATACATACCTTAGTCAATAATCAAAGACTGTGTGGTGCCAAGCATAGTGTTGCAAAACAGTTTTTTCCCTCTGAAAGCTGATGCCAGTAGCATGCCATAAGATAGCATGCAAATGATGAATAAATGGGAACAAAATCTTTTTGTCACCAAAACTTTATCCTCTCCATTACTGCCTGCTTAAGTCCAACCTGCAGTCCATAACACATGGTATTGTGAGTAAGCCAGAAGCCTCCACAGCAAGTTGTAAAAACACTACTGTACTGGCTAATACAATTTCAATGTCTCTTGGTCATTTCCAGACTTATACAATGCGCCAGGAAACTACTGAAAAGTGAATAAAAGGTCGCAAAAAAACAACCAAAGAAAAAAAAAAAAGCAAAACAAAACAAATAAAATGACAGCCAAAAACCCCAAACAGCCCAGAACTAAACATGAGAACTATGTTTACAATGTTTTTTTTCGCTTGGAAAATGAAACTTTAAAAGCAAATGCTGTCAGGTTCTCCTGGAAGATGAAAAACACATTACAAGCTTGATTTTGATCATGTGCAAGGCCACTCACGAGTGTCATATACTGACATGAAAAAGAAATGTTTTCTGTTTTCTTGTTTTTCTACCAGATGAAAAGAATACTCTATCTACTGGGTATTAGTCTTTGTGCAGAGCATAGGTCTAACTATAACAGACGAACAAGCAATAGCTGATGTACATTTTCACTTCTGCATTTAAATCATTTTTCATTTAACTTGAAAAACCTAGATAATATTTTAGTGTCTAGATTTTTAAAAAGTACTAAAGCCTCTTCACATTCATCAAACTTTAGATATTCAAAACTGATAAGTAAATTTAATGTAAACATCTTCCCAAAAGGCCATGATGAAATTTAATGCTAAGAAAGTGATCTGAATGCATATCTTGGTAGATTGCACAGGCATAGACAGGGAAAATACATTTGAAAGGAAAATCAGGTCCTCTTTTCTGCAGCAGACAAAAACTTTCATACATCTTTATCTCTACAGCAAAAGAATGGCTCCTGCTTGAACACTTCTCGCTAATCCCACTACAGCTTTAAATGGAAGCCACATCTTTTATAATTTCTGAGAAGACTCAGTCAGCATTGTTTGCTTCTGGGAATATCTATGACAAGGCACAGCTGAGACATCTAGAGAAACATTTACTTTTCATTCTACAGGTGTTACTGTCTTGGTTTTCATGCATTTAGGAGAACATTTAATACTTCACCTATGATGAGTGCAATATGAGTAACTTCTTGTGCTAGAAGCTTTTCAAACACAAGCATTCATTTTCATGCATATTTTAGGTCTATTCTCTATTTTAACAATTAAGATAATATTACAGAAATAAACTAATTTTCAGTTGATTAAACAGAATAATTGTAATCTTTTCTTACAGTATGTGTTCACGAATCACTAGAAGTTTTAGAATTGTATCTATTCCTTTCAAGCTCTCTGTAACTGTCATGGGAGTAAATCCCTATAACAAAAACCTGGGGGATTTTTGTTTAGGTATCTTTTGCCATGCACAAACAGACTTAGCCAAGGGTATACACGGTTTACAAATTCCGTTTGCTTATGTATTGGTTTATACAGCCAGTAGCTAGGTAGGATTTCCAAGCTACTGGGATAGACATCAGTATACACATCACACACAGTGAGGCATCAGCAGAACTATTCAGTCAGCTGCAGGAAAGTTGAGGTTGAGTAATTGCTTGGCCTCCATTGTTTTGAATGCTCTATTCTTTTGTTGTTTTGGTTTTTTTAGTGTGTTTGTAAGCATTTGCCTCTACCCTACACTGTTATTCTTTTAACAAAAGCTCTTCTGCACCAAGCTGCGTATTCCATTAAAGGCCTTTGGGCTTTTGGGTCACCCACCCTTGAGATGGACTTTCCAATTCGAATAGCTATGAGAATGTAAAACCTTATTTTCCTTATAAAGGTAAGACTTTCCATGATTTGAAATCGAGATTTCATTTATTGGAGGGGGAAAATGTACGAAAATTGTTTTTTTCCCCAATTGTCATTTGTAACTGTTAAATATTAAAATGTTCTTGTGTAATCTTTGAAATAGTAGGATTTGCAAAATCCAGACAGTATAAAAGATGCATTCCTTAGGACGAAAGTAACAATATCCTTGCATTTGATCCAGTTAAATTGATTTCAGAAAATTAGTATATTTTTTTCAAAGTTGGAAAAATCAAAGTATTTTAATACAGTTCTCCCTACTACATGAAGAAATCAATTTTGCTTCCTCCTAAGTTTCTACAGATGATTAACAACATGGTCAGGTCAGACTTTTTTCCTTCCTAGAGCAGAGGTTTACTGCTCCTAGAAGATGTTTCTCTAGTTGTTAAGCAATGCTTTCAGTAGAAGAATATTGCTATCCTGTATGATACAGAATGAGTAGCAGCTCTGTGAAGAGAGCCTTTATAAAGCCACTGTTATGTGGAAGACTGCAGCAAAAAATGTACTGAGACAGAAATTCCCTGTAAGCTGAAATATAGTTTAATTGGTGTAAAAGTTCTGTTTTTCAAAAAATATACTGAAACACTGGTTCTGCAATAATGGAGAACTATTCTTGTGTTTTAATGTACAGTATATTTGTCTTTATGCTGGATTTTCTAAGAGCAACGCAGCTTGATAAAACCGATTAACCCAAATATACTTATTAAATCTTTAGAAGTACATAAATACTCATTATTATATGTCTCTTAAGCCAGAATAAATCATATTTCATTTAAAATGTGATTAAAGAATTGGGAGGTCTTTTGATTGTTTTTACTTTTAGAATTGCTATCACACAATAACCATATTGTAAAAAATTTTTGCAGGTGCATTCCATATTAACATGCTGTGATTACATGATTACATACTGCCTATGTAGTATGATTTAATATGGATTTAATATTTATATATAATCAACTATAAATATTTAGAAAATATATTTAGTTTGTTAAGGTGGCGTTAATATTTCAAAAAATCACTGTTTAGTGTTTGTGTATGCACAATGCAGGAGAAATTCTCAACAAATAAGATACTAATTTCAAAAGAGGAAAGAAAAAAATATGTATTTCCTAACACATTAAAAGTTTCTTGTTACTAAAATCATAAAGTAAGATGAATGTCAGTCTGTATAAAAAGGATTTGCATACTAAGAGATGTTACTTATTTCTGAAGAAATTACAGCAGAATACAAGCAATTCTTCTTCAATTTTTTGTTTCATTTTCTATTGAGTGGGTAGTGTTTTTCTTCTCATTCCTTTATACCTAATAAAGAATGCATGTGAACAGATTTATGCTTTAGGAATATAAGATAGTCTGCAATGAACAGTACAATACACAGAATGTTTTTCGGTAGTCTGTGATGATCCACAAAAGTCAATGTTACTGATGTCAAACTGAAAGAAAGGCAAACCTATTTAAAAATTACTTATCTTTATTTTCACAATTTTATTGGTGTTGTCACATTGTACAAGGTTAACAAGATGAATAACCTTTATCTTTAGTTCAGATTACAATAAAATATGTAAAAGAACAAAAAGATATAAATAAACTGTTTGTAAAAGTAACCCTCATTTATGAAAAATAAAAGAAATATAATTCTATTTGGCAGATAAAAGTAGTGTGTTCGGGGAATGTTTCAGAAGCTGGAGATCTGTATTTTAAATGAATAAGTACTTGAAACAAGAATGAAATCTTCAGGAGGTGGAACACACACAGAATGATTATTAGAATTCCTGTGAAGGTTAACATTTAACAACACTGTGATTCAAGACAATATGCATGAAAAAATGGGAGTATGAAATTCTTAAAGCAAAGTAAAAGAAAAAAATTGCTTTAATAGAAAAAAAATATGTGTAAGGATGTTATCAGTGTATCATAGTTTATTTGCTTTGGCCATAAAATTTAAAATGGATGTCATACGATAGAGAAAGTCTAGAGAAATTGTTGCTGAAAATATCGATGATAAGAGAATTTACAGTAGAAGATGTCACTCTTTCAGTCAAACTTCTCTGACTGGAGAAAAGAAAGTTTGGAGGTGTGTGTGAACCTGGAAGAAAGAAAACATTGAGTTGCTATCTTTTGAGATTTGTCATGCACTTTTATTGTCCAACCGCTAACAAAAGTCCAAAAGGCAGTCCAGTTCTTACACACTGGGATGGAAAACTGGCTTCTGTATTTCAAAAAAATGTCATTTCTCATAATTTCTCGTTCTCAGCTTGTAGAAAGAATTAATTAACTGTTAGTTATTCAACTACACATTAAGAGTGAAAAAAGAAGATAGGAACACACACTGAAAGAATTAAATCCTTTAAAGATTTTCACTGTTAAACAATTTTCTTTCAAAGAAAAAACCCAAACATCTGTGAAGTGAAATTTAGACATAGTTCCAAAATATGTGGGTATACATCTAATTAAAATCACAGAAAATAAAAAAAAAAAAATTGTTCTTAGTGAAATGAAATGGAAGCTGTGGAAAACAAATCCAGTAAAAAGCAATTGCCGAAACTACTAGCACAAGTGAATGTTAGATTTGTAAGGGAGTTAGTTGTATTAACAATAAATCTTTTCTGAACTGTTAAGTGTTATAGAGATGCTGTTGTTAATTTGATTTCTCATCACTGCAGTTAGCTATCTTAGTTATAGTCACTGATAGCTATCTTAGATGTCTTTTAGACAAAATAGCATATTGATAAAAAATATTGGCTTGACTAGAAGATCAAGAATCAAGATTAAAGCAGGATATGGCAGAATGTGACAGGAAAAAAAAATCAGATTCTTATTCTGCAAATATTCATGTGTTTGGCATCCTGAAGTCTAGTCTAAATTTTCTTTTATCTGATTTCAGCTCGTCATCTAGTTACATGTTTTATACTTCAGTGAGTAATGCATTGCAGAAGTTTTTAACAATTTGTCCTCATACCTCTTCCTTTACTTCCTTCACTGCTTCTTCATTCAACACAAATGTCACGGTCAGAATAATCAATTAGAAGTTTCTTGTTTCTGGCATTCCTCTCTCTTTTTGGTGGCAGCTGCATGAAGAATCCGTTGAAAATGATGTTTCGCAGCTCAGCATTTTGTACCATCTAAGAAATGCTCTCTATTTTGGTAGTAACTTAGAATTGTGAAACTCTCCCTTTTCCTGAGCTATCATCAACAGTTCTAATCAAGGCTAGCACTGGGTATGTTTGTACTGCTCATAACATTCTTCAGCATCTGTCTGTGAAACTCATTCCAGTTTCTGACCTTCTGGAGCTTTCTGACATTAGAAGTAACATTACAGTTATAATCAAGAAAGCAAAAGTACATACTACATATATGTATGAGACAAAGAATTTTATATTAGCCCACTGAATCTTTTATCAGTCTAATTTCTCTATTAAATGCTTAAAAGATCTATTAACAGCACAGTTGCCATTAATTAAAAGACATCCCAACCACTGTCCCCTCCTTTTTTTAGCATCTACCTCTTTTTCTCTTGTGTTATGCTCACCTTAATGTCCTTGATCCCAGAGTTGTCAGATTAAGTCTTCCTAAAGTGGAAAGCGGGGTTTTGCAACAAGTTTTTGCAATCACTTGATACATCTTCAGAAGGAGGCTCACGATCTTCATAGTACAGGTTTCTTCCTTCTCCATCTTGAAGTTGTTATGGGATTATTTATGTTTTTCTGTCACAATCTGCTTCTTTGGTCAAGCCTGAAAGTTGCACAAGAGTCTGCCCCAATCACAGTTGTCAACAAGAGCAACAAAAGAGCTGAAAACAACTCTAGTCCAGACAAGCCCAGGAATCCTAAACTGTCACATCAGTCCACATCTCTTGATAGCTCTTTTACTATTTACAGCAAAATTTTTTTCTTACTGTACTTGCAATAGGAAATCAATAGAAAATTATCTGCTTCTTTTTGCACATTCAGCCTTTATAAAGGCAAATTATACAGCTTTTAATAATTGTCAGCATAGAATCATAGAATAGTTAGGGCTGGAAAGGACTGTAAGATCATCTAGTTCCAACCTCCCTGCCATGGGCAGGGACACCTCTGTTCTGGGTTCAGCAGCAGCAGTCATTTTTCTCTTTAGTAACTAGTGCAATGCTGGGTTTTCAGCTTTTGGTCTGGGAACAGTGCTGATAACACCAGTGTTTATAGTTACGGTTTAGAATGTTTTGGTCTGACCAAGGACTTTCTGAGTCTCATGCTCTGCCTGGGAGGAGGGGAAGCCAGGAGGAAGCAGAAACAGGGCAACTGACCCAAACTGACCAGAAAGGTGTTCCATACCACAGTACGTCATGCCCAGGATGTAAAACTGTGGGCAGGAACCCAGAAGAATTCAGTTCACGGCTTGGTCTTTGAGTGGTGCGCAGTTGTGTTCTCTTCCCTTGTATTTCCGTGGTCACTGTTGTTATTGGTGGTAGCAGCAGTGATCTGTGTTATACCTTAGTTACTGAACTGTTCTTATCTTAACCCGTGGGAGTTGCATTCTTTTGGTTCTTCTCCCCATTTCCCTCCCCAGAAGTGGGGGGGAAGAAGGTAGGGGGAGTGAGTGGGTGGCCATAGTGTTTTACTGCTTAAACCATGACAACCTCCCACTAAACCATGCCACCTAAGACTATGTCAAGTCCAGCCTTGAACACCGCCAGAGATGGAGCATTCACAATTTCCCTGCGCAACCCATTCCAGTGCCTCACCACCCTTACATGAAAGAATTTCTTCCTCATATCCAGTCTAAACTTCCCCTGTTTACATCTTATCCCAATGCCCCTCATACTCTCACTACAGTCCCTAATGTAGAGTCCCTCACCAGCATCTCTATAGGCCCCCTTCAGATACTGGAAGGCTCCTATGAGATCTCCACACAGCCTTCTCTTCTCCAGGCTGAACAGCCCCAACTTTCTCATCCTATCTTCATACAGGAGGTGCTCCAGTCCCCTAATCCTCATGCTGTCCAAGTCTTTCCTGCCTTGATTTATTTTCTTACTGTTTTATTTGTCTGAATTTCCTTGTCCTCTCTGAGTTAGTGAAGGTTAGACATAATTTGCCCATTGTAAGGCATCTATACTCATTTTGCATAATCATTAATCTCAGATTCCATATGCTGCTTAACAGAGTGTGTGTGTTAGTTTTGCTATCTTCATTATTGCTTTATTCTTTGTTTATTTATATTTTTAATTTTCTTTATAATCCATACTGGATTTCCAAAGCAGCTACATGTATTTTTTTGGTGCTTTTAAGACAGCTGTTTATTTTGGCAAGCTGGCTCATTCATGCAGTGCAGAAAAGATCTTGTGCACACAGAAAATGGAATGAGGCTTTGAAGAAATGTCATTCTCAAGTTTATTTTCCATTTTACAGAGCATTTATGGAATCATCTTCATTTACTGGTCCTATAGAGCAGTACCTGGGATTTGATAAATATTATTCAGCAGTTGTCTTGCAGTGGGTAACTTTAATTTAGGTGGTATTTTTAAGATTTTAACTGTCTTTTTCTCAAATTTTTTTTTAAGGATGCTTAGTTTAGAAAAATATACTTGTAATCTTCTGCCATTTTGAAGGCAATATTTATCTAGAGTCTTCTATTATCAGCATATGAAATTTGGGGCAGTCTTTTTCCTTGTTTCTTACTGTGTATTATCTTTCCTACATTAATTTTGATGGCAGTTGCCAGTGTTATTTTCCCCTTTCCATCTTGTACCTTTTTTTTTGCTTTCCCAAGGCAGTCAGTCATTCCACTGGTGGTGTGTAATTTGCTTTTGTGAAGCAGGCATCTTGCCATGAATGTGCATGAAATTTCTTTCAACTAGCATCCAGCATATTCCCTTCCCTCTGATGAAAAATTTTTACTCTTCTGTGTTTAGTTGATGACTTCTATGTGAGACAGGCTTTACTAGTTGGCTGAACTTCAGGTGATATGACATTAACATACAGCATTCTATTATACAACTCAACCTTACCAAATTCACTTGTGCTGTTGCAGTCACATTTTAACAGTAGGTAAAATGCATATGAAAATTGTAGTCTTAGCCTCTTGCCAACTTAATAGAGATGTTTAGTTAATATTAGTGGGCTCCATTTTAAGTTAATAATAGGTAGCAGATCTATTCATTAATATAAAAATGCAAAAAAATATAAAATACAGAAATGCAAGGGAAATACAATGTTTAAAGCTTCCATTTAATATTAAAGTTAGATGATCAGTCTGCAACTTCCCTGAAGTTTGCAAAACATGAATGAATATTCATCAGTTATTGCAAAAGTTAGTTTTTGTTCCTGCAACAACTTAACTTGTTTTTTTTTTTTTGGAATGAGAATTTCTAGAGGCCCTATTTTTATAGGTCCTCTTGTTAAGGAAACGAACTTGTGTACATTGTCAGAGCTCCCCATTTCCTACACCCTTTCCCATTTCTCATTGTGCTTTCTCTTATTGCAGTGGTAATCCATTTTGTGATTCTCTTCCTAAACCTTATTAAATAAAGGGATAGGTTTCTTTTTCTAGAATTGAATGGTGACACCTACTTGCAGCTAAGGAGGGAAAGATATGGCCTCCAAATATTTATGGCTGTAGCAGGGGTCATTGTGGTTCTTCCAGTTGGTTTTGCCTGTACCTAATTCTTAAATTCTAAACCCAATATTCTCATTCATAGCTACAAAAATGAATAATTCAGAGACTGTCAATTGGATTCCTTTTATACTTTGTTTTGTTTAATGAACAACCTAATTCCATTCAGATTCTCAAGATCTTCTTTTTCCTATTCCATTGTATATATAAGAGGTATATAAAAATATTTCCTATGCATTTGAATGAATATAAATTCTATGCAATTTTCCTTCGATTTTTGAGTGTGTGTACAGAGTATATGTGCCTGTGTGTGCATTTATATGCACAAAGGCATTCTTTAAGACTGTAAAGAATGCAAGGCTCCTCTGTTCCTATTTAGTTTAGTTTTCCTGAAAACAGTAGCTCACTGACACCTTTAATTTTCTCTACCCTGGGAGCAATAGTTAGCTTCTGTATATGGAGGCATAATTATCTCTTAATTCATAAACGAAGCTTTTTTTTTTTTTTTTAGTTTATTTACGCTTCCTCTTTTCCCAGAATCTTCTGTATACTTTTTGTAAAGAAAATATTTTTTCCTTCTTGTAACATTTCCATGGAGACTGTATTGGTCATATATGTAACAGTACAGCTACAACTGTTAGCAATATTTTTAGGGGTTTTTTGTTTGTTTTAATGGAGGTGGAAGTTCTTTTTACATTTGATGATGTCTAAAGCTAGCCATTTCTATATTCTTTTTTTTTTTCCTACACTCAACTCCTTTTGGGATTTTTTTTTTTTTCTACAAAAGTTGCTAGTATAAAGATATTACATATCTCATCAATTTTTAAGGAATGCTGCAAAAGAGAGGAAATGGGAATGGGGCTGGGATGATAGGGGAGAGATTTGCTGCTTTGAGTGTAGGTCAGGTTCCATCTGTTCACTCAATCCTCATTTTCTACCCATGAAAACCCAGCCCCATATATGCATTAAGTTTTGAACTCTTCTCATAATTCTTGGTGGTAGTAGAGACTGAAAGAAAAGAAGCCATTTGCTGTCAAACTTCCAGAGTCATTCCTTTGGAGAACAAAGGTATGATTTTTAAACTGAGGTTTTATGTAAGAAAAAGAATAAAAGTAGAGAAGTACTTATACAAACTGGGTAGCTGAACAACTGAGTTTTTGTAAATAAGAACAATGAATTATGAAGAATAATAAATTAATGTATTTGGAAGGTGACCATGAGATTTTTATAGGTGAAAGGGTATTATTTTCCCAAGTAAATGTGGCAAGTGGCAAGATGGGAAGTCTTTTGTCTAACTGTTGAGAGGAAAGCAGTAGTATGCTTCAGTGATTTGGCAAAGCTTGGACAGTTTCCCAAAATTGCTTTGCTTTTGTACAGGCAATTCAAATGCCTAACACTCCATGTTCTACAGAAAAGCTGGTATCTTTATGTAGCAATTTTAGTTGATTTCTTCTGGCATGGTCTTATTAAGCCTTGTAATTTACAATTCCAAATTTGGATTGCCCAAATGTTTTAGAACAGCAGAAAGGAGCTCATTCTAGACTTTTTCTTTTTCTTTATTCCCTAAATAACAACTTCTAGCCATTAGAACTCATTTCTTAAAAGTAGCTGGCAGAGTCCTTCATGCTGTGCCCCCCCCCCCCCCAAGCCTGGCCGTTGCCTCCCTGAGGCTGTTGCCCTGGACATGGCCCACTAGTTCTGAAAGGTGCAGAGAAAAGCTTGAAGATTATCATTGCTGAGAAGGTTTCCTAACAGAGGCTTCTCTTTAGTTTATGGTAAAGAGCTTTAAGAAATGAATATAAAATTAATAAACAGAGCTTCAAGATGCTGCTGATGTTGAAAATATTAGCTGATATTACAAATAAAATGTTTCGGGATTTTTCATTCTTGAGAGGCTATGGTATAGTCTGCAAGCAGCTCAATTATTTTTCTGGTATTTGTATTACAGGAATAGAAATTAGCTTCACCATACTGAGGAAGGAATTAGGGGAGTCTTAGCTGGATTTTCAGCAGCTGCATTACCACAGTTAATCTATTGTGCTTGTCTCCTGAAGAACTAGTTCTGCAAGGTATTAGACATACTTTTTGATTCATCTGATCCTCTTGACTCTTCTAGCAATAGAATAGCTTCAACAGAACAAAAGGTTAAATGTGGGATATTGAGTAGACTTTATCATAGGTGAACATAAATGTGCATGCAGTTCCAGAAACTGGTGATGCTCAGGGGAAAATAGATTTGATTTTGTGCTCATTCTGATTTTTTCACTGGAGAGAAAATATATTGATAGAAATAATTTCAGAAATAATCAGAAGTGTATTGAAAAAAGTATATAAAATTGCCATGGTCCTTTGAGAGCAAGAACTGGGCCACTTTAACACCTTAGGGATCCCGCCCTGGTTTTTTATTGACCTGAAAGTATTCCATGTGAGAAGCATGCCATAGTGGCTGAGCAGTATTAAATGTAGCAGAGAGCGTGGGTACTCCAGCAAAGCATTCATAACTGGAGTTGGACCATATATATGAACATTCATATAAGTATCTCATTTGATTTAGTACTTACAGAAATGTCCAATGCTTTCAATAAGCTGTCAAGAGAAACAGAGTACTTGGAATGGCTAAGGTGTTTCTGGGCCTTGTCTTAGTATCCCTGCTGGCAATGCATTCTGCTGCAGTACCAATCAGGGTATTTCAGGCTAGCATGAGTATCCACTTCTTTGAAGACTTATAGTCAATCATGTTATGGTTTAAGCAATGCTTTCTTGTGCATTTTATTTTTAATATAATTATAATTTTCTTTCCCAATAAATAGTACTTTACAGTAAGTTTATGATTACAATTTTTGTTACCCTTGTGTTTCAGAAAGTTAATTTATTGGAGAGTTTCTGTTTAACAACTCCAGCTGTATTTTTATTTATCTTGATTTGCAAGGCATCAATCACTGCTTGTTCATAAATAAGTTATCTCATTTAGCAGGCTGTTCAGGACTAAAAATTAATCATATAAATTAAACTTGTTATTTTTATCTTGCTTGTCACATCTAGTCACAGAGAGAAAGAAGATAACTAAATTATTCCTTTACTGTGTTCTAGAGGTGGTATTATGCATTCAGAAGAATTATCTTTATAAGGTGTTGTCTCTCAGTTGATGTATAGCACAACTTAAGTATCATAATCCTGAAGCTTAATTTTTAGATGCCTACAGTGATGAGACAGTCTCTCACACACACCTAATTTAGAGACTTAGGGTTTAAAGTATTCCATATTCTGAATCTTGACTTCATTTTGGCTGCAATTTAATTCACTCATTAGGATATTTATCTCACATCCTAGCCCTAGAACTGCTCAGAAATCAAGTATCCTAAGAGCTTTCCTCTAAATTAAATTGATTTTTCTTCTTCATTTTTATGAAGGATGAATTTGGCATAGTTATCCCAAAGAAGGTGTAATTATTGAGATTTTGGAAAAGCAAAACACATGAGCTGTTCTGTTCATTCCATGGTTTCAGAGAATCCTGGCAACAGTACCAGTGCAGACTAAAGTTTATTCTTGTGTTTAAAATATTTAATAGCAAAAAAATATGCTTATAATCTAAAAATGATTATGCAAAATATACTTTTAGTGCTGATCATAGTTCTTGTCTCCATACAGTATCAGGTTATGTCACTTGAAAAGAGGCACAATAGCACTTTCTTAACCTTGCTTACAGTTACAATTCTGCTAAAACTAGTCACTATTAGTACATATTATTATAAAAAGTCATGCCCATTCCTTGTATGCACCCAGGTAAAACACTCTTTGACTTTGCTACTTAATGATGATAGTGAAACCAATGTGCATAACCATAAATGACAAGCTGAAAAGGTGGAGTTGTCTAATCTCTATAGGTGTCTGTCATTTCATTTTACACTCTCTGGATGATGGATATTTGCAGGAGAATGAATTCCCTTTGAAGTTTCAAATTGAACCAGGATGTTTGTTCAGCATCCACTTTGTCCCTCTTGCACCCATCTAAGAATTAAAGACCTGTTATTTGTCACCTTTATATGTCAAATCAAGAAGGAAGTACATATACTGTTCCATTTGATCATTAAAGGTCTGGAATCTCAGTCACCTTCAGAAGACTTCTGTTGTTTATAAAAGATGAATCTTTTCCTCATGGAATAGGCAAAGGTAACAGATCACTTTATATTCTTCCCTTTCAAAGTTATTGTTGTGTTTCAGAATTGTCTTAAAATTTGGGGTTATTTTTTTTTTTTTTCTGATGGCAGTCTAACATATATGTTTCCTCACTGGATGACTATAAAATAGACTAAACCAACAAATTTATTCTTTACCCCCTAGGTCAGCTATTTTAGTAAATTTAAATTTATTTTTCAATGTATTGAAATTTAATTTCTCCTAACAATCTGTCAGCGAATTCATTCCCTGGAATTCAAAAGCTAAGCAGCCAGAAAAAAGGTTTTCTGCTCTGCAATATGTTTATAGTGATTCTTCTCAAAATTATTATAAAATTGTTTGTGATTAAACAAGATTGGAATGCTCTCATTACATGCTATAAAGTTTCATCTTTGAAATGAAATGGTACAAACAAATTAAGAGCAAAGAAGAAGACAAAATCACTGGCTTCATATTATCAGTGAAAACCTAATTCTGAGTAAATTGCCAGCAAAAACAACTGAAAAAGTATAAGTGATAACAAATTCAGGAACTGAACCCTGCTCCTCTGCATCTCTTTCCATAGCTAAAGGTCTGCAGAATCAGCACTGAACCAGGCTTCTCATTTTCTACAGAAAAACAGTTTTCAAAAACTGGAAAGAATATACAAATCATTTCAGCGATTTCTGGTCTAACAATACAAGTAATATTTTGTGTCTCATTTTGTTTAAAAAACTCTAGCTGCCTGGCTTATACATGAAAGGGCAGGTTAGTTCTATTTTGAAACTATTTCCAGGAAAAGAGATATTTTGATTTTTGTTACTGAGGAGACCAAGCTGAAGTGGTTAGAAATTTCCACTAATTACATGAAAAGTAAAAGACAGTTTACATTTTGTCTTGGCAAATGGAGTGTTCTTGAAATCTTGGTGTCTTTGTAATTGAATTGGGTTTTCTATTTAAAAGAAATGCCACCCGCAGTTTAAACTGGTAATTATGGCCATCCCAACTTATTCGCTATATATACAGGTTTTGCTATCCAGGAGTCAGACAAATTACCTTCATGAGCCAATTTACCCTTGCAAGATACAAATTTACAATTTCTAGGGGGGGGAAAAATTATGTAAGAAAGCTAGGAAAAATCCTGCATGCTGAAGTCTAGTGAGAATTATGTCTTCGCAAAATACTATATTGTTTTGGAGCTCTAAAATACTAAGAAAATCTTTCACTTTCAGAAAGAAGCACTTTCATGAGAGCTCCCATCCTAAAATTTTCAAGTACATTGTGAGGAAACTTCATACAAATAGAAAATGATTAAAGCAATATCTTGTCTTTCACACAATCTCATCCTGCATCAGAAATAACTTAGCCATTCCTGTCTGCATATTGTGTATTCCTATGCTCATGTAACATCTGACAGTGTTTACATGCAGAAATATACATCAACTTGGTTACATCTGGTGCATTAAATATGCTTGTAATGGCTCAGTGTAACCACCTGCATTTTCAAAAAGAATAAAGATTTAACCCTGTTGTGCTAAGGCAAGACACAAACCATGGCAGTATATGAACAACATGATCTTGAATTACATGATTTGAGATCTATATATACCAAGAGCCAGAGAAAGCTGTCATAAAGGCTTGTGCAAAGCTTTTCCGTCCACTTAATGTTCTATAAGCAGGGGCCTATGATGAGAGCTTTTTAACACAAGGAAAGACAAGATATACTGCTTATTTGAGTATTTGGGTAGAATCAGGAAAAGGTTACATGCAAAATAAGTTAATGGACTGAAGTTTATAGCTGTGTGTATAGCTGTCAAATCTTTGTGTAAATTATCTTTTCTGCTGGATGGAATTCAAAAATCCAATAAATTGTTAAGAAAAATGGAAAGGTCATATGTAAATATCACAGATCTTGAAAATTAAGCAGAAAAAAATGATAGTTTGAACACAAATATTTTCTCATACTCTGTTTCATGGTATCTGAATTGGAATGGGACTTAAAATATGTGATTTTATCAAAGTATGGTAAGAAAACATTCAATCAAAAAGAAATTTAAATCTGAAAAGAAATGTTCAATCACTAATTAGCTGTTTGTTATCCCATCTCTTGAATTTTTTACCTGACTATGAAGACTCAAAAGTACAAACCTATGTAATTATTCTGGAAAATCACCAAAAGCATTTAAGTGAAAATTGCAGGCAATATACATTGTCTTTTCAGTCCACCTGCACACATGCTTGTTTGTGTGTTTTTACTTGCACTTAAATATATGGGTATCATACTTTCTGAAAAAAAAAAAAAAAAGATGAGGAATTTTGCGAGAAACCTGATTTCATGTTCAGAAGACTGGAATTTATGCAGTTGCCAGCTTCAACTGAAATCACTATTGCCTGTATTTTTTTCCTGAAAAAGTATTAGAATTTTAACTTTAAAAGCTGAGATTCTTCAGACACCAAAGTGATAAGTATTTGTTTAAATTATCTAGAATATATATATGTGTGTTGTAAACATAGTGTTCTATAAGTCTGTGGTGTTTGATGGGAGTCCTTATCACTCTGAAGTTTTCGTTCTTTCTCTCTCTCCTTCCATTAAGGGTAAGTATAAATGTACTGGATGTTTTCATAGTTCTGCTTCCCTCTTTAAGAAATTACTGGTTTTCTTCTGGGCTATTAATCAGTACTGCTAAGGGATATCAGCCCTGGTATTTATAATTAGAAGAGATTTTTGTTAAGAAGCTAGTTTTCTATTAGAACGAGCTTCAGCCAGTGAATTAGTTCAGAAATGACCTGCAAGAGGAGTGCTTTGTAATCAACACATGAATAAAAAGCCCAACTGCTTTACCTTCAAAAAGTTGATATTGAAGATGCTCTAAAATTAGAGTGATTCCCATTTATTTTACTAGACAGAAAGATAAATGATAGTTTTAATCAAGAATAAGCATCAAAAATAAATCAGAAAGAACACAGGGTATATACCCATAGGATTACATGGTAATTATAACAAATGCCTTCTTGGTAGCTTGCCTCTAAAGCACCTTTTAACTTATATTTTTTAAATTAAGCTTAATTTTTGTGCCATTGAACTGCGTGATAGAAGTCAAAGGTCATTGGAGTCTGGACAACTAGGATACTCCATTCTTCCTTAAGAATGATATTTCTTAAAAAATACTTTCAACTGAATTTTTCCATTTTCCTCAAATATCATGACTTCTTAATTACAGGAAACTGAGATCAATAGAGATGTGATACCAAACCAAAAGCCTAGATCAGACTCACAAGGTATGTTTTGTTTGGGAAATTTGCTAGCATATCCCACTGTGTATCTGAATGGAAAAGGGTGTAGAATGGAATGCAACTTCACTGCCTAATTCTTTTAGAAGACCAGAAGAAATATTAGCCTATCAACAGCTTCTGGGTGAAAATGATTCCTGAATTTTTGTCAGGCTGAATATACCTCCCATTTGTAGACCTTCATTTATGTATGCCTCATGATTTGAGTTCTGCCAGGAATACAACGTTATTCTAACTATATATAGAAAGAGCCACTGCAGTGATACCTTTGCAGGCTTGTCAGTAAGCTCATTCATCCGCATAATACTGCTCAGTATTATGCAGAAATGTAAGGTAGGTTTCATCTTGGAGTATTAATATCCCTATAATTTTTTTCTGGTTCTGTTCTAAGAGCAGAGAGTCCTAGTTTTTATCTCATCCAAGGGAAGTACTAATATTCCCCCAGTTTCTATCTTAAGAAAGTCTAATGATGTTGAATCCATTTGAAGAGCTGAGAGAGATTTAATAATAATAAAAAATGATACAGGAAAGGACTCAAAGGATTGATAACATCACTCACTGTATAGGTGTAACAAACTAATTAATTGGTTGTATAAGTAAACAAAATCAGAAGCAGTAGGAAAACATTCTTTGCCATTAACATGTTACAAAATGGTGTCCATATGGATGAAACAGTTAAAAGGATAATTCATCAGTCTTGCAAAAGAAATATTTTTGTTTATTTTTAAATACAGTTTTGAAAATTCAGATATGTAAAAATAACTGTAAAGCATACTAAGGTAATCAGCATTCATGTTTTATTCCATGGGAGTTGCAGTTTCAGCAATAAAAGTGCCACACAAAAGGTGTTATTTCAAAAATCTAGTATTTCAAAGCAGTTGGAGGCACCTGTGTTTTATTCAGTAAGATAGATGTGTGTACTGAAAAACCTGAATAGAACTAAATTAGTAAGAATTCAAATTTCCCCCCCCCCAAAAAAAAAAAAGAAAAAGGTGCATCTAGTTTATGATCGATCTTTAAGGATGTGTGTTATACACTTCATAAGGATTCATAGGCTTACTGAGTAATGTGTGACTGTCACCACCTGTATAATTAAAAGTTTTATTCTAGCTCTTTTCTGCTGAAGGCTTTTGGGAGCCTTGAGCTCAGTGACTTTTACAAACACAGGAGGTGAATTGATCAAATAATCTTCAGAACCACTGTGCTGTCACTTTTTTCATTCTCTGTGCAGTTCTTTGTGTTCTAAGTCATGTGGAAGGGAAAGAGACACATTCTGTAATCTCAGTAACAATAATTGGATTAAACATCTCTTTTTTTTTTGAAGTAACTAAGCATTTTTTAAAAAATGTTATACTTTGAATAACCATGGGACTACTAAGTGCAAACTTGCCAGTGCTTTTCCATTTTTGTGCTGCAGAATTTACTGCACAAAAAACTACTTACAAAATATCTAGACAACTAAATGTTCATGTGCATAATTACTAACTGCATGGAACCTGGTGAGTAATATACATCAAAGTACTTAGGCTGGAAGTAACTGTGATACATGCAGATACTTCCTGGAGTCAGAAGGCTGTGGTCATTTATTTATTTGTTTTAAAGGTATAGATGATGCTATCAGTATTATACATGGAAGCATAACTTGCATTTTTCTATTGTAAACTGATCATCTTCACAAACCATACCAAAGTTCACTGCAGTCATTAGAGATTTTTGCTGTCTTTAGCTGATACTTCCCAAGCAAAATGCCCTTAGCACATATGCTATAGTTTTTTATTCACTTACCGATGCCATGTTAAGTCCTGAGTATTATAGATAAACCACTCTTTTTGTGTTCAGAAAGAATGTTTACTGTTAAAAAGAAGCTGAGGAAAAGCTGGGAATTTGTGAGAGTACTTCTTAATAATTAAAAAAATGTAACTCATAGGAGTTCTTTTATTTAGGTTTGGAACATTCTGTATCTAATATAATACTTGACTTTAACCACGTTCTTTTCCTTTGATGCTGTTCACATTTTTCATTTCTCACTCTCTAGGCAAGCTGATTAAAGAATCCTGAAAAGAAAGGCAAAATTAAAAAACAAAGGACTTTTACAGCCAGGCTTTTGTTTTGGTTTCTTTCTTTCTTTTTTTTCCCCCCACTGACCGCCCTCACACACCAGTTTTAAATAACACTAAAACCACCAACTCCATGATTTTCTAATAATTGGAAAGGCAGTTGTCTCTGGGCACTGAACAAATGTAAAGCTCTCCATATTCCTAAATCAGATCTGCTTGTGTACCATACTGTCCATAAACAGAAGTGGCTTACTAGGCACACTTCACTGGATGATTTGTGGAGTTAATACCAGACACCACACTAAAAGAGCTTCCAGTATTTCCTGAGAATATACTTGTACAAGAGACATATATGCATGGAAAGATGAAGGAGCTGATTCATAGCTTCTGGACAGACAATATCCCATTGTTTTGCCATGAGCATTGTTTGCATGAACTTTAAGAATGTAACCTGTTTTTTTTTTTTTTTTTTTTTTTTTCCTTTAGCTTTTCTTTTCTCTTAGGAGAGATTTAGTTTCATTCTATCACTGATTTTCATGCAGAACTGGAATGCTAAAATAAGCAAGGCTGCCTTCTCAGGTTTCGTAGCTACAGAGTCTGGCACAGAAATGGAACCCAGAATAGCACTACAAAACGTTAATGATATAGTTATTACAATGAGTAGAAAAAAATTGCGTAGCCATTGTTTTCTCTTGCAAGACTTCATAAATCACAGTAGCTGGGCTCCTATTCCTGCTTTGATTTAATATCCTTAATTTTTGTTCTCTTGAATGGAGCAATATTCCCAAAGACTTCAAGTCCAACAACAAATTTCACTGAACTGTGTGAACCCTGTAGACCTCTGAGGTATTGGGACTGTAGATGTCTGTTCACTGTGTCTGGAAGATGATGTTGTTGACAGCTGATTTTAAGTCATGAAACTTATGGTACAGTTGTTAAAATATAAATTGGATTTCTTTGTTAAAATATAAATTGGATTTCTTTGTTAAAGTAAAAATAGAAATCTGATATTAAAGGAAACATGCTAACAGCTTGGGAATGGGTTACTAAAGAGAGATGCTGTTTTAGGATAGAGTTGATATTGTAGAAGATTGATATGCTACTGCAGCTGTGTTTGAAGGACTCCTGCTTTTAAGAAAATATTTGAATTAAAGAAGTCTTTAAAGTGTTTGAAAAGAATTCTACCTGAAAATAGAAGATTTATATATATATTTCAGTGTTTAAAATGGATTTATGTTCATTTAGTTTTAGCATTCATTTACAAATTGATATAGTTGCATATCACCTGAAATGAATGTCACTAAAATAATTTGGGTAGGGTTAAGTTTAGTTTTATTTGGTTTGTTTTCAGGATCAGCTAACAATAGAGATAAAATGAGTGTAACACTCTCTCCCATGCACAAATATTCATAACTTATTTTTCTCTGCATTTAGGAGCTGAAGTTCAGAGTAATTTAGAATTCATTACAGTAGCCCACTGAGCACAGGGCTGCTCAGAAAGTCTGAATACAATTTGAAAGGCAGTGCTCAGTAGTAGTCGGCAAAGAAAACTGAATGGGACAGGTTATTAGAAAAGGGACAGGGAACTGACTGAAATATCAGTTTGCCACAGTTTTGCAGTGTTTTACTGGTGTCTTTGAATATTTTGTGAGGTTCTGGTCTCTGATCTCAGAAAGAACAACTTTAGAAAGGAGTATCAGGAATGATCAAAAATGTGATATACTTTCCATAGAAAGGACAACTCAGTGGAAGTGAACCTTCAGATTTTTTCCATTTGCCATTCAGTTTAGTTGCTGAGCTGCCTGGGAGATCACAAGCTGGATTTCCATCAGATAAGATTAACTGGAAGATTTCCACCAGTGTTTGAGTTCTTAGTCTGTGCAAACATTCTAGCATTAGCCCAAAGTAAAATATCTAAACGTGCTGTCGTGGTTGAAGGCTCTCAAACTCACGCAGTTGCTCTCTCACTTACTCCCCCCTCTTTCTTCCCCCAGTCCAGGGGGGGATGGGGAGGAGAATTGAAAGAATGCAACTCCCACAGGTTGAGATAAGAACAGTTCAGTAACTAAGGTATAACACAAACCACTGCTGCTACCAACAGTGATAATAATGACAAGGCAAATACAAGGAAAGAATACAAGAGCTCACCAGCTAGTTTCCACCCAGCCCGACCAAGCCGTGCCCCCAACACATGATAGCAAGCCAGACCATGCAGTGCACACCCACCCCCCCACCCCCCTTCTGGGTCTCTGCTCTCCAATTTACATCCTGGGCATATCATGCTGTGGTATGGAATAATTCTTTGGTCAGTTTGGGTCAGGTGTCCTGTCTCTGCTTCCTCCTGGCCTCCTCTCAGCTTCTCCTGCTCTCTGGCAGAGCATGAAACTCAGAAAGTCCCCTGCCAGCCTAAACATTCTAAACCATAACTACAAATACTGGTGTTATCAGTGCTGTTCCCA
The DNA here is from genome assembly GCA_032466535.1 of Forpus xanthops. Lineage (NCBI taxonomy): Eukaryota > Metazoa > Chordata > Aves > Psittaciformes > Psittacidae > Forpus > Forpus xanthops. The sequence continues at coordinate 9,675 of JASSUY010031508.1, read as the reverse complement.
AGCCAAAAATCAAAACCACAATGTTGCACCAGCTATTATGGAAAAGGAAAAATTACTGCTGCTGCTGAACCCAGGACACGTGCTTAGTGAGGATGTCAGACTCTGGATACCAACTATTTTGCTCTTCACATCTGTTTCCAGTTTAGTACCTGCTACTGTTATCATCAAGTAGGTAAAGAGTCTTCAGACTGGGAAAAACCCAACTGATTGGTGAGGGGGGAAATATTACAGAATTTTATTAAAGAGAAGAGAGAATAATTTAAGAAATTGGAGTGAAAAACTTGTGATTTTTGCATCAGATGATAACTCCATTGCTGCTATCAATACCCATTCAAAAGTAAAACTTACCTCACTACTTTTTTTCAAATACATTTTCCATAAATACAAATGTCGTAGGCACAAAAACCAGAAGGGGAAGACTGTGATCAAGGGAGGGCATTTTACAATGACCATGATTTTTTTTCTTTTTTGTGTGTTTTTTGTTGTTCTGTACTGCTGAGGTTTGTATTCACCATCTCTACCAAAAAAAATTATATTTTTAAGGCGTAAGCCTATTTATTTCTGCAAAGCCATTCATCTGACCTATGCAATGTTTGTGAGATTGAGCTTCATTATAGAATCTACAAACTTCTGTACAAATCACATATGACCCACATTCCTCACTTCTTTCCCTGGCTAGAAACTGAGATTGTAAAAACTACCAAAGCAACAGGACATTACTGCATTACTATGCCTGATGGTTAGCAAACTTCAGATTATTTAGTGTGCATGTATTACCACTGCTGTTTTTTTCTTTTCTGTTTCTCTTGTTCCCTTTAATATATTTCTTTAAAAACATGCTTGCTTAAAGCAACAACTATGATTTGAGGCCTCAGTATAGCCTAAAACTGTTGTGATACATAATAGCTTTTATTCTGGCAAGCGCTCATAAAAGCTTGGTGCAGTACTTGTGCTCTATAACAAATCTGCACATAATACATGAAAATTTCAGTCTTTGCCCAAAAAAACTTGTTATTGTGTCATTCAGAGATGCTGACCACTGTGTGGCAGGTGTTCCATGATGGGTAATAAAATCCCTATGAGAAGCTGCATATTCTCTTACTGTCAATACCTTCCTGCCATCTTCTGAATGATAAATGGTGCAGTTAAAACTTTTGAGGCATGCATAAAATAAAAATAACTTGTCTGATTCCTGTTAACCCTAAATAGGTGCATGACATTATGGAATAAATCTTTTAGTCTCAGCAAGAATACTTCTTTTTCTCAAGCCTGACTTTCCTTGTAGCTTCTGAGCAATAAAAGGAAAGAAATCAAGGGAAAATTTTAAAAGCAAGCTACCATTCCCAAGGATGTCTCAAGAGTTGGCCAAAAGTAATAAGGTAATGAAATTTCCACATGTCATTTTCTCTAATTTCTTTCTTAAATTACTGTCTTGAAGTTGGTTTTATATTTGAGCAGAAGGATATTTTATTTACATATTTAGTTGGGGACTGAAAGCACACAACTGATGTTTTTATATCATGATTTGCTTTAAAATGATCTCATTTTGCCTGTTGCAGTCCTTCTTATTTTGAAATTATTATCCAATTTATATAGAAAATTGGAAACTGTGTCCGTAAATGACTGAAACAACCTGGTTAAAGTTATATTAAGGGTATAATTTTATTCAACTAGATGGAAAAAAAAATTATATATTTAGCAGATAACCTAAACTGAATTAGCTCTATTCCCTACAATTTATTTCCGGAGCTTTTCATCCATAGATTATATGATTTGAAGCCATACTTTTATGTTATAGTTTGTATGTCAATGCAGATTTGACTGAAATGAATTTAGCAAGAGTTTAAGCCAAAAATGTTTGAAAGATTAATGAATTTATGAGAAAAGAGTAGAAAATAACTGCCCTCACTCCTGAGGAGAAGGAAGGTGATTGTAAAGGAGGAAAACCAACATATCTGATTCCTTTCATGGCCAAGTGATCAAATACTGACCATATCTAACCCTGAAGGCCCTTGACTTGGATTTCTGATGGGACATGGGGGTGGAACATGTACTACAGTTGCAGAGTTGGCTTGTGCCATGCCTCATTTCTGGAATACCAACTGTGTAACTGTCATCTTGCAGCTTTTTGTCATGGTTTATTCCTCTCAGCCACACAGTTTGCTCACTCACTCTCCCCTCTTTCTTCCCTCAGTCCCAGGGGGATGGGAAGGAGAATTGAAAGAATGCAACTCCCACAAGTTGAGATAACAGTTTAGTAACTAAGGTATAACACAAATTACTACTGCTACCCCCAATAATAATAATGAGAAGAGAAATACAAGGAAAGAGAATACAACTGCTCACCACCTGATACCAAGCCCGACCCAGCAACGAATCCCACCCTTCTGGGTCTCTACCCTCTGTTTTTGCATCCAGGGCATGATGTGCTGTGGTATGGAATACCTCTTTTGTCAGTTTGGGTAAAGTGTCCCATCTCTGCTTCCTCCCAGCTTCCCCTCCTCTCTGGCAGAGTATGAGGCTCAGAAAGTCCTTGGCCAGACCAAAACATTACTAAGCAGTAACTGAAAACATTGGTGTTATCAGCGCTATTCCCAGGCCGAAAGTCAAAACCACAGCATTGCACCACCTGCTAAGAAGGAGAAAAATGCTACTGCTGAGCCCATGACACTTTTAAAATGTAATCTACATAATAAATTTTAGCTCACTTTCAGTATCTAGCTTTGTCAAAGCTGGTATCACTGTGAAGATAATCTGGGTAGAAATCTATGAACTTTCTTTAAATAAAAACAAAAAAAAAAAATCCATGTCATCATGCCAAATAATTCCACTGTTAGTCACATCTGAGAGAAGGAATCACAGCACACAGCCAAGTACAAATCATGTCAGAAAAAAAGATAAGCACTTTCATGTTAATTGTGTGGCTGCTTTGTCAGTTAACCCAGAATGTTTTTAGTATTCTCGATTTCGGGGACCCGGTTTCCATTACCAGCAATGGTGCCATTTGTATTGGTGAACTTGGTGTGAATCCCCCACCCCGGTCACCCATTGTGTATTCACCTTTTATTCCATACTATTCACATCATGCTCAGATCCTACATTTTCGATATACCATCACTCTTACCTCATTTATATACATATATACTTATATACATACACACACATATATACTTATATGCATACACACACATACAGAGGGAGAGAGATCATTCCTCAGTTCATGGACCAATAAAGCTGCTGAGTCCATTCAGTCCATGATGTCAGGCTCCAACTCTTGTAACAGCTTTCAGAGCAGGGGAGGTTGTACACAGTGTTGGATTTTTGCCTGCTGATGTTGAACCTTCCTGTACTGCAGAACTTGTCTGGTTTCATTCTGTTCATTCTTTGTTGGGATGACAGTCTGAGGGCTAGTCACTGATGACCTGAAGACATCTAGTTGGTGGGTTATAAAAGTATTAAATAGCAGACAACAGCATACAATTGAGTTCATTGGCTGTTTTCCCCTAAAATCAAATCCCCTTGAGGTGTGAATCAGACCTCCCCATCTTCCCACATAACCCACCAAGTATACCCAGGTCCCTGAGCACAAGCAATACCACAAGTGGGTTTACCTTTACCTGAAGCAGAAATAACCCAGACTGTCTTCCCCAGCAAATTTTTAATGTGCACCACAGGAACCTTGTCCCCCTCCACAGTATGTAGAAGTTCTGACTGGGATGAACCAGCCCTGTTGGCAGATCCCCTGGTGTTGACCAACCAGATGACTATTGGTAAATGTGTATCCCAATGTTTGGAAGTCCCACCACCCATTGCTCTCAGTGTAGTTTTGAACAGCCCATTGTACTGTTTGATTTTCCCAGAGGCTGGTGCATGAGAGAGGATGTGATGTACCCATTCAATGCCATGCTCTTTGGCCCAATTGTCTATCATGCTGTTCTGGAAATGAGTCTCATTGTCTGGCTCAATTCTCTCTGGGGTGCCATGTAGCCACAAAATCTGTTTCTCAAGGCCAGGATAGTGTTCCGGGCAGTGGCATGGGGAATAGCATATGTTTCCAGCTATCCGATGGTTGCTTCTACCATGGTAAGCACATAGTACTTCCCTTGGCAGGTTGATGAGAGTGTGATATAATCAATCTGCCAGGCCTCCCCACATTTGTATTTCAGCCATCGTCCTCCATACCAAAGAGGTTTTAACCATTTAGCTTGCTTAATTGCAGCACATATTTCACAGTCATGAATAACCTGAGCAGTAGTGTCCATTGTTAAGTCCACCTCTTGATCATGAACCCATCTGTATGCTGCATCTCTGCCCTGAAGGCCTGAAGTGTCATGGGCCCATTGGGCCAAAAATAATTCACCCTTATGTTGCCAATCTATGTCCATCTGAACCACTTCAGTCTTTGTAGCTTTATCCACTTGTTGGTTGTTCTGGTGTTCCTCAGTGGCCTGATTCTTGGGTATACAAGAATCTACATGGCATACCTTCACCACCAGGTTTTGCACCTGGACGATATCTTGCCACAGTGCAGCAGCCCAGATGGGCTTACCTCAGCGTTATTAGTTACTCTGATTCCATTGCTGCAACCACCCCCACAGGGCATTTGCCACATCCATGAGTCAGTATAGATAAAGTACTGGCCATTTTTCTCATTCAACAGCGTCCAAGTCTAGCTGGATGGCTTTCACTTCTGCAAACTGTCTCGATTCACCCTCTTTTTCAGCAGTTTCTGCAACTTGTTGTTGAGGACTCCATACAGCTGCCTTCCATCTCCGATACTTTCCCACAATTCGATAGGACCCATCAGTAAACAAGGCATATTGCTTTTCACTTTCTGACAGTTCATTATATGGGGGAGCCTCTTCAGCAAACATTACTTCCTCCTCTGGTGACATTCCAAAATCCTAGCCCTCTGGCATACACAAACACATGCAGAATACTGTTATTTTACCTTTGAGAGCAGAAATGAGTCTGTGTAGCATACTGAGAATTTTTATAAAGGACATGGAACTGTTGGAACAAGTCCAGAGGAGGGCCATGAGCATGATCAGGGGACTGGAGCACCTCCCGTATGAAGATAGGATGAGAGAGTTGGGGCTGTTCAGCCTGGAGAAGAGAAGGCTGCATGGAGACCTCATAGGAGCCTTCCAGTATCTGAAGGGGGCCTATAGGGATGCTGGGGAGAGACTCTTCATTATGGACTGTAGTGATGGGACAAGGGGCAATGGGTTCAAACTGGAAAAGGAGAAGTTTAGAATGGCTATAAGGAAGAAATTCTTTCCTGTAAGGGTGGTGAGGCACTGGAACTGGCTGCTCAGGGATGTTGTGAATGCTAAAGATGTTCAAAATAAATCACGAGTGGGGAAATGAAAACCTTGAAATAATAAGTGAGGTAGTAACTTTGTGCTTATGCAGTCTATTCAAAGAAATATCAGGTGAGAAAACAGTTTATGTGTATATTAGAATGAATGAGGACTGAAAAGTGTCTCTTGTAGAGGAAAATTTGTTCCAGGCACATGGAAAAGAGACTCTTGCATGTGTGGATATTTAATTAGGCAGTAGCTTTGTTAAGGTAATTTGTATGAGAATTCCTTGTAGTAATTTAGTATTTTAGTGCTGTTCATGATTCCTTAATTATTCTTACAAGATGGAAAGCTCCATATTACTTACTGGACAGTATCTACCTTCTATGTGGGACCCTGATAGTTTCACTGTTTCTAAAGTTTTAGTTTGATTTGGTTTTCCTAGATCAGTCAGCAAGAAGTTACAGATTCATTCCCAAGCTGCTTTTGAGGGTGTTTCATCATAAGTTTCCACTGCAGTTTTTCAGAAAGCTAAATGATTAGATGCCGCATGGAATAACAGCACATACTAGACAGGCTGAGAGTCCAAAATTCATATCCTACTTAGGTGTGAAAATGCTAATACTTAAATGCTTGACATTGACCTGAAACAGTTATTAAATTTACCCCTCATCTTTGATTAATATTACTGCTATGTAAAATTTATAATTTTTCATACAGTCTTTCTGGTACCTAATGATTCATGTATTTCCTAAACATATATTTACTGGTAACATAACATATATAGGATTTCCATTTTATAGTGAGTATTATCTACCAAAGAATTTAAGAGTCTATAGCAACATCAAAAATGTCATTTTGTATGGTATAAACATCTGGTTGCCTTTATAAGAAGATAGAAAGATCCAATTCTTAGATCTCAAACTGTCCCTAGCATTTGATTGCTTCACAGCTGCCAGACAACTTCAAAATCATTTTTGTACTATGCAGTGTCTGTCCAATGATGTTCTAAGCAGAAATGGAATAAACATTTACGCTTACTTCCCTTTTCTTTTCCTCTTTATTTCACCCATCTACTTGTATGTAAGACTGCTGTAACAATTGAGGTTCAGGAACTTTCTGAGGAGAATCAGATGTCTACTTGAAGGCTAATTATTTAGTTGTTGCATGTGGGTCAATTGAAAATGACACTCAGAATCTATCTTTTCTACACTGAACAGATTTTGTGCAATTCTAGGACACGGAAACAGCTGCAGCTTTCTTTAGGGGGAACTGTACCTCTTAATCAATTCAGCACTCAAAATATCAAGTTGTTTTTTGGTAATACTTTCAGATGTACTTTAATAAGAGAGACTTCTTTGGGATGAGAAGAAATTTAGAATCAGACTATCAAACCACCAGAGTCCATTGAAGTTCTGTGTAATGAGTAGAATTCTCTAAGTCCTGGTGAGTTAACACTGAGTAGATCAAAGCCTAAAAAAAATCTTCAGAAGGTGGAATTTATTAAAAACAAAGTCTCTGATTGAATATATAGCTTATGAAATATTCTACCTTGACAGCCCTAGAGACCAGAGTCATCTCTATTCATCTAAATAAAAGGTACTGTATAAGTAACTGCAAAGTAGCTGTCCTGTATTTCTACAGCAGTGTGAAGGAAAGGATGGATGAATATTTGGGAGGAACCATGAAGATAAAATGTGCTTAAAGTTGGAAAATTTAAGTAGATGAAGTCAGGGGAACGCTTATAATATAGAAAGCATATACAGAGCAAGGTCAGAAAAAAACATAAGGACTGCAAGGAGATACTTAAAATGAATTCAGATTACTAGCAAGTTGAATTCAGTTGTCTGTTCAGGTAATTCTACTAAGAGTACAAAGGCCAGGTTTGGACACTACACTTCTGGCTTAAAAAGTAATAATTCTTATCCCAGTTCTGAGTCTAAATGCAGCAAAGGAAAAGGGTAAACTTGAATTCAAAATCTAAGAATTGCTTCTAAACCCCTCTGCATCTACTATTATGCTTATGCTAACAGCTGAATAGTTTAAATTGGAACAGTAAGGCACTCAAATTCATCAGAATATTATACAGGCTATAAACATGTAAGCTGAAGGGTTAAGGTGAGAAAAAACTTCGTCATGTAGCAAAAATTTCGTTGAAAAAATCACCAAAGAAGTAACAATTCTGGGTCTTCTAACAACAGCATTCAGCATCTGCTTTATTTCTTGCTCTTCTTTCTGTTATCAGCATATTTATGATAGTACCTTTTATAGATTGAGAACTTTCCAAATAACAGTGGGAGGGGGTTACATTTCAAGGAGATTCACAAATTAAGTGTTCTTTATAGTAAAATGATTAAGAGAAATAAGGAAAGATTTGGATAGCTTTACTCTCTAGAGGCAGCATGGCACAAAAAGGCCCTCAATGTGGATAAAGTGAAAGATGTAGTAATGCAGATGGTAATGTCTGCAGCAAAGTATTCTAATGTCACCTGGTTTTGCATACCATCCAAGCAGAAAGCTAGGAGAAAAAAAACAAACCATCGGAACATATTGAATTTTCAGTGTTTTTCAGCTCATCCTTTACAATTAATTTCTTTCCCTTTCCATCCATTTTTAGTGGTATATAATCAAAATGGAATAGCTTAGTCTTTTGACAGAACAGAAATCCTTTACTAGTGAGTTTTGTGCATTATGGTTCACTTTGGCCACAGTATAAAAATCACTGTGGGTGCTATGATAATAGATTGAGGTAATACAGCCTGCTGCAGTTGTAGGGAAACTGCAGCAGATTTCATTTTACTATCCCTTCCCTTTTTAAGTGCTGCATTGGCCCAAAAGCGCAATCATCATTTACCTGACATTGTAATGACTCTTCCTGCCATTACAGTTCAGAGTTGGCAGAAGACCTACAGCAGGTGGATTGAGACTTCTTTCTAACAAGCTATCATTGCGTACTTGTGTCAGTAAGAAAACTGCTGTCCCATATTTCCTACTTTACAGATTCTTCTTCATTTGGATGCTTTTCCTCAAAGTTTAGCATTTTTGCAATTGACATTTGTTTAAGCAATTTTGAGAAATCTTTGGAGTATACCCCAACACTCAGAATTAAATTTCTGTTGGGAGAAATGCAGAGACAAATCTATAAATCTTTCTGAAAAAAAAAAAAAAAAAACAAAACCGCACAAAAAACCAAACCAAACCAAACAAACAAACCCACAAAAAAAACAAAACAAAAAAAAAAAAAATCTAAAAGCAAATAAAGACTAAAGAAACAAAAATTCTCTACCTAAAGACAGGGTGGGGGTGATAAAACAAAGATGGTCGGCAAGCAATATTGGTATTATTGGCGGACTCCCACTGACTAAATTAGAACTATTTCAATTTATGCCTGTTAAGGACTTGGATCAGTGTCTCTGATAAGCAAACCCTTTGCAGTATGCACTGTCACTTTGCAGCAAGTGCCACATTTAATTTTAGTTCAAAATGGAAATTATTTGGCTGGAGTATAGGCTGTAATATCAAATTTAAGTCAACAGATCACGCCTGATGTTACTGATATTTATTCAAAACCATTGCAACACCAGGTTTGTCCTTTACTGGCCCCCTGCTATTCTTTAAAATCCTGAGGGAATTTTACTTTAACCTCCAAAGAGGTTTTTCTTATTTTTTTAACATGTTTTACACATTTTCTGCTAGCTCTTTGTTCAGATGTTGAAGCACCAAACACAAGATTGTTGTCATTTTGACAATCACATTACATTCTCAGATACACATGAATTCCTACTGCAGAAGTGAACGGGCAAACAGTTATTCTGTGAGAGCAGTACTGATAAGAGGAGGTGAATAGAATGTCTTTGTGTCTGTATTTTTTCCTGTGTACCGTATATATATGCTAGTGATATGTGGCAGTTTATGAAAAGAGCCTGTTGGATTGCCCTTAGTACCTCAAGTACTGATTTTATTTTTCTTTTGGTTTGCCTAGGTTTTGCAGCTAGAGGAAGTGCCTCCATTTGCTTAACAACCAAAACTCATGAAACTGGCATTTTTCTGCAGTAGCCTTCCATTTTTTCTTTCTCTAGAGAGAATTACCTATTTTTTGTCAAAACCTCTCTCTATTCAATAGCTCTTTCATATCTTAGGAAAAAAACATATAAGTATTTGTGTTGATTATCTTTCTTAAATATTAGAGAGTTTTTAACAAGCTACTTCACACAAAATAAAATGATTTATTTTGAAACATTAACTGAAATAATTCATTTTGTTTTTTACTGAGTCACCCTTGCCTTTTAATCTTCTTACTAAGTTACTGTTGCTGATGATAAAACCAAGTTCATGATAATGATAAATTTTTATGTATCCATATTTTATTTTT
>JASSUY010031506.1:0-19530 GCA_032466535.1 Forpus xanthops | reverse complement strand
GCCTAAGAGCTCATCTCAGTCTCCTCTCTGGCAGGTTAAAGCCATTCCCCTTGTCCTGTCCCTACAGGCCCTTGTCCCAAGCTTTTCCCCAGGTTTCCTGAAGCCCCTTTAGGCACTGGAGCTGCTCTAACATGTCACATAATCCAGGTGACATTCTCCCTCTGAATAACTTCCCGCTGTAGAGATGCTAGGTGGGGCTGGAGCAGTAATTCAAGGAGGGGGATTATTTCCCAGAGGCTGCTGCAGACAGCGGGATCTGAATTTCCATGTCCCATTCCCTGCTCTGACATCAAATTGCTGTGGCTTTGGGTAAGTTGTTCCCCTCGTGCCTCAGTTTCTGTATCAAAGATGCCTTCCATTAGCACTAAAATGCTCTTAAGCCATCAGAAGGAAGAGGAAGAAAGGCAGGTCATTACTGAAGTGATAACTAACAGCTTGTCTACTGCCTGTTGTTCCTCTTCAGGAGACCACCTCCAAGCCTGTCATCATTTCTACACCTACTCCAACCATTGTGCGGCCCGGCTCGCTGCCGCTACACTTGGCTTACGACCCGCTCCACCCTACACTGCCTTCCCCAACTTCTGTCATCACCCAGGCTCCCCCTTCCAACAGACAGCTCGGGTAAGTGCAGGGGAAGGACACGTGCACTGAGGTTCCTCCTGTCCCGTCAAGCTGCCTGGGCAGTAATTAGGTAGCTCAATCAGTTCCTTGATGTTCAGAACAACTGAGGGGCTGTGGTTGCTGCTGCGGCTGCTTGGGCATAAGGGCCTCGCTGCAGCACTTGTCTGCAGAAGCAGAATGGGGTGGAAGTGCAGGAAGCAGGAACTAATTGTCTCAGTGTAACGAAACGAGGCAGAACACACCACAGGGAGGAATTAAACCCGCTCCCCAAACATGCTGACATGCCACTTGTTGTCTATGGTGAGAGCAGGGCCTGGCTGGGGACTCCCAAGTTGCTTTTGGAGACTGATGTGGCAGCGGGAGCAGCGGTAGGAAATTGTCTGCCTCTGTAATGGCTTTGGGAATTCCTCAGGCAGCTGTTGCCTCTGAAGTGTAACCTCTCCTGCAACCCGCTGGCCTCCTCCATGGTCAGCTTCTGCCTCGGGAGCTGTTTGTTTCGGCACATCTAATGACCTGCTCCTTGTTGCTCCTTTAACAATCTGGAGCCGAGGCTCCAGAGCAGTCGCTGCAGCAGTTACGAGCCCTGTCACACTGGTGGGTAGCTCCAGCCCTGCACATAAAAGGAAGGAGCCTAAAGGATGCAGGAAACACATTACAGGGAGCCCTCAGGAGACATATATTTAGCTCCACTTCTGTTCTTTGGTGTCAGGATGCATCTTTTTTGCTGTGGTCCTGGCCTCTCTCTAATTACCCTTGTTTGAGGCTGGCTCCTTACATTAACCAGGCCATTTGTTCTGGCTGTCAGTTCATATTTGTGTGTGTGGCTTTTTTGCTTTGACCCTCTGGCACCATCAATCCCGATTTCCTGATGGAAAGTTTTAAATCCTGTCTTGAGGCATTAAGGGGTTAAGTGATTGTCCGGAAGTTTTCAGGAGGGCATTGGAGTCCTTCTGTAACCCAGCCCAGGCACCGATTCCTGAGGCTGTTTGGAGTCCCCTTGTGCTTAGAGGCGTGAAGAAAGCAGAACTGGAGTAAGCTGGACTTTAATATGATTTTATATTCCCTTGATAGCCCACGAGGGTCGATCCCTCCTCAGGGATGGGGTTGCAGCTTTGAGTATCCCTTCATTGGGGCTGATGCAGATGTGGCAGGGTTGTCAGGGTGCCAGAGATGGAGGGGAGGCTGTGACCTCCCTGTAACTCGCCTTGTTAGGCTGGGATTTTCAAAAGCAGCCTGGAGGATTTGGGATGCCCAATAGAAATGAATGAGAGGCCAGCGTTTGCGTTCCCAAGGCAGCCTTAAAAATTCCAGCCTTGAGTTATTGGCACCATGAACTCCCCCCTTCTCTGACCCACAGCTCCTGCTGCTCCCCACCCTGCTCTTACTCCATGCCAGCACAGCTTCCTCTGAGGAGTCAGCCCAACCTCCTCCATTCCCTTTTTATTCTTCCCCCCAAAGTCCTGCTCCCAGCAGCTCTGCTCTGCTCTTCCCAGCTCATCTCTGCCTCCATTCGGTTCCCTGCTGCGCTGCTAGGAATGGAGGAGGAGCAGGACATCAGCCCTTGCTGGCAGAGGGGTGGTTTCCTTCCTCTCCCTGTTGTCTGGAGCACATCAGCTCCAGCTTTTCCTCTGTTCTCCTAGAAAGGCTGAGTCAGGAGGGTCAGAGCAGGAGCACAGTGAGGTTTGTGATGCTCTGAAGTGGAGACAGGGGCTGCGTGCCTGTTGCACAGGCAGGAGCATTGCATTTCGCTGCAGAATGATCTCCAAAGGAAGAATTCTAGGGAATTGTAATTTGTCACCATTAGGCTCCAGTGGGATCTTCTCCTCCCCCGGGGACTGGGGCCATTCCTGTCTCCCAGAGCCTTTGTGCAGACACAGACCAGCTCTGTATCCACTCTGTGTCTGGGAGGTTTTCACTGGAATCAGATTCAGAAGCGGTTGTTAATGGAAACTAAATCAAAGAATCATGGAATGGGTTGGATTGGAAGGGACCTTAAAGCTTTTCCAACTCCTGCCACGGGCAGGGACACCTTCCACTAGAGCAGCTTGTCTAACCTGGCCTTGCACACTGCCAGGAATGGGGCAGCCACAGCTTCTCTGGGCACCCTGTGCCAGCGCCTCAGCACCCTGACAGGGAAGAACTTCTGCCTAAGAGCTCATCTCAATCTCCCCTGTGGCAGGTTAATGCCATTCCCCGTAGCCAGTCCCTACAGGCCCTTGTCCAAAGCCCCTTTCTACGTTTCCTTTTGGGCACTGGAGCTGCTCTGAGGTCTCCCCTTAAGGAACCTGCTCTTCTCCAGGCTGACCCAGCCCAACTTTCTCTACCATAGGAGATGAAGCCATTGCAAACCCTCTCATGGGTTCCCAGCAGACATGGCTCACAGGACCAGAAGTTACTGGTAGACAGGAGCAGCCCTTTGGTTGGTGCAAGGCTCAGCCCATGAGGACACTTCTCAGCTCTCCAAGGAGGAGCTGCAGAAGCTCTTGGATATGCTTTTCTGTCTGTTCAACTGGACATTGTGCCTCAGCCACCTTATTTAACCCAGCCCATGTACACCCAGGAGTTAACTGGGGCACATCATATCCCAGGGCCGTCCACATCACTGCCAGCCCTGAGTGAGGAGCAGCAGCAGGTATCACCCTAGGGAAGGGAAATGGGTAAATGAGCCCAAATCCACTAACCAGAATTAACTTGTGCTTGTGCCCTTGAGCTCATGGGGCTGCTGGGACAGCATAAACCTGAAACCATCCATGTGAACTTGAACTGTTGTTTCTGCAGGTCTCCCACAGGTTCCCTTCCCCTTGTCGTGCAGCTTGCAAACGGACAGACCATGCCCGTGCTCCCAGGCCCTCCCGTGCAGATGCCTTCTGTTATATCGGTGAGAGAAGCTTTCAGCACAGCCCTGCATGGCAGAGGAGGGGACAGTGCTTTGCTCCTGCCAAATAGATGCAGACACTTCCCATTTTGTCAGCATTAAAATATATCTCCCCCTCTGTGCAAGATAAGACTTGGAAGAGGAGGAGGAGGGGGACAGCTCTGGCAAAGGCAGTAATAGCACGTCCATCACACTAGAGGGCAATAAGTCTGGAAGAAAACAAAGCTTTGCCTGGACAGATGGCTCATGCCATTGATCCAGAGCTGGGAACTGTAGGATCCCTGATTAGCTGCTTCCATTTGGAACAGCGTACCTCAATTGAAAGCATTGGAGCTTGCAGAGAACATGTTGGGTTTGCAGGCCAGGAAAGCCACCCTAGCTTTGCCAGTGTGCTAAAGAGCTGTTGGAATATCAGCCTTGCGGGGTGTGCTTTTGCATACGGAGATTTTTCCATGCTGCAGAGCTCAGGAGCAGATTTGCCTGGTGGGTGGGTGCCATGTCCATCTTCAGCTCCTGACCAGGCAGCCCAAGTGGATCCTGCCTGTCCTGCTGGACATGTAACAGCCAAAACCTCTTGCCTCGGATAACAGAAATGTTGATGTCAAAGCAGGCAGATGCACAGGCAACTCAGCTCTGCTTGTGGGCATGGAAACATCTTCAGACCTTCCTGTTTGTTTGAAACACACCTTGTGTTTTGTAGTGTCACAGAGTCAGGGAATGGTTTGGTTGGAAAGGATCTTATGATCATCCAGTTCCACACCCTGCCATGGGCAGGAACACCTTCCACTGGAGCAGCTTGCTCCAAGCCCTGTCCAACCTGGCCTTGAGCACCGCCAGGGATGGAGCAGCCACAGTTTCTCTGGGCACCCTGTGCCAGCGCCTCAGCACCCTCACAGGGAAGAAGGACTGCATAAGAGCTCTTCTCAGTCTCCCATGTGGCTGATTAAAGCCATTCCCCTTGTCGGGTCTCTACATGTAGTGCTTTACAACAGCACACCTGAGTGGCTTATAAAAGCAAGTGCAAACTCTATTTTTTCCCATCTTTGTGGAGGGAGGAAGCTGTGTGTTGGGATGCTCTGCCTTGCTCTTGGTGTTGTGGCAGCTTTGCAGTAGAGCTATGCAGAGATCTAAAGGAGAACTAATACCCTCCCACTGCATCCATTCTCTTCTGCTGGTGGGGTAAAGCCCTCTGGGAGGGAAGGGAAAGGAAGGGAAGGAAAGGAGGCTTTAGAGCTGCCCTCCTCCTGCCCTCAGTGGTTGGTATGGCTGGGTGATTTTGAAACAGCCACCATGGCCACCAAAGGAGTGGCTGCTGGCCTTCAGTGACAGCAGCAGGAATTGATGGCAGCTGTTAAAGGCTGAACGTTTGTCAGGCTTTATAAATGTGCTCAGTTGGGGAATGATTACAGAGCTGCTTCGTGGAGCGCGGCACGAAACCACCTCAGCTTCCAAACCCCTTGTGTTGCTTCCTCCCTGATAGCTGGCTCGGCCGATGTCCATGGTGCCAAACATTCCTGGGATTCCTGGGCCGCCCATCAACAGCAGCGGGTCCATTTCCCCATCAGGACTTCCAGTGCACTCTGAAGCCAAAATGGTAAGTGTTGAATCCATGCTGGGGAGGGCGTCACGTCCATGGTGTTGTCCCTGCTTCTTCACTGCCTTCTCCGAAATCCTGCGGAGCCATCAGAGCATCTTCCCATACCAGGAGCAGGTGTTGGAAATGCCACCAGGAATATGAGGCTCATCAGCACTGCGGCACTGGCAGGCAGAGGAGGCACGCTGTTGTCAAGGCAGACGTCAGCTCCATCCTAAACGCTGCTGTTTAGTTCTAGTTCCAAGATAACAGATGGGTTGGAGGTGGGCTTAAGGAAGGCAGAGCCAAGAGAAGAGATGTTGTGCTGTAATCCAAGGACCTTGGAAAGGCTTTTATGTAAATCCCTTTAAAAGTTTATAAAAGAGTTTTCCTCTCTTGGCTCTTCATGACTCAAACAAGGTGCAAGAAGAGGGGGGAGCAAACCCAGGCCAGGTTGGATGGGGCTTGGAGCAACCTGTTCTAGTGGAAGATGTTCCTGCCCATGGCAGGGGGTTGGAAGTGGATGAGCTTTAAGCTCCCTTCTAACCCAAACCATTCAATGATTCTCTGATTCTGTGACACCCCCCTGCCCCAATTTTTTGGCCTGGATGGGGTGCAGCTGTTTGCAAAGCCACCTCTTATTGCTGCTCACCGTTGCTGGTGCATTGTCACTGCTCCCACTGCACCCTGTTTTGGTGTCTGCAGGATTCAGGGGCAGATCAGAGCTATAAGTGGGGTGAGACACCCTGAATGCTGAGGCATGAAGGAGCCATCCTGCCCCACTGGCCTGTATCTGGCTGCTCTGGCCGCTTGCAAGACATGGCCTCAATCGTGTAGGTCCTTCTCCATCCCTGAAGGACCTCTCTATGGGTGATGAAAGATAGCTGGGCCCTGCAGTCTGTTCAGTCCATGGTCTGTCTGCAGATCCTGCCAGCTGGGAGTGGACTGGTGCCAATTGCAGTAGTAATTTTGGGATGTGGACACCTGTCTGCTTGGGCCTAGCTGAAAACTGCCTTTGGGAAGGCCAGATGGTGATGGCTTTTGATGGGATTTGAACCAGCCACATTCTCTGAAGAGCCCAATCCCAGCAGCCTGGCTCCTTGGGTGATAGAGGAGCTGGATGAAACCTTCACAGCGCAGAGAGCAAGTCCACTGATGTCCTTTTTTCTCCTTTAACAGAGGCTGAAGGCCAGCTTGACAGCGTCTTCCTCGCTGAATGGCAGCAATCTGGTGGTGGGCTCAGCCAGCACAATGGTGACCGCACGTCCGGAGCAGAGTCAGATCCTTGTCCAGCACCCTGATGCCCCTTCCCCAGCTCAACCACAGGTCTGCTGCTGCAGGGCTGGAGGTGCTGGGGGGTTCCTGGGCCTTGGGGAAGGCAGAGGAAAACCTTGTAACTTCGTGTTTTTCAGAATGGGTTAAAATCCCTTGGTTTTCAGTGTTGCTAATGCTTTCCAACACCACCAGGCAGCAAACTTCAGCAACACGTTAATTTGCTTGACAAGGTCTGGAGTTTGGAAAGAGTATTTTCGCTCTCTTCTCTCTGCTCAGTTACTGGGGTTAAATGCTCCCCTCTTAGGCAATCAGCTCCAGTAGCTCCTGCCAGCTCACCAAATGCCAGCTTTCCATCAGGATCGCCACCTGCTCCGTCAGTTAGATAGGCTTCCAAAAGTTTAATATCCATATGCTGCCTGACAGCGAGTACCCAAGTGGAACTGCACTCCCTGATTGTGGTGGTGTAATTACAGAGCCCTTGCAGAAACACCAGCAAGGTTGTGCCTTTGCCCTCCTGACTTTTCCCTTTGTTCTTCCTAAATCAAAGCAGGAAATATGTGGCTTTACTTGTATCAGTTGCCTCTGAGAGCTTCTTTAGCTGCAGATATCCAAAGGAAACTGAACCCAGCTTCATTTTGAAAGCAGATTATCCATTCCCAAGCTGGATTTGTTTGTGCTCTGTGGATGAGTTACTGAACCCAAGTGGAGACGGCGCTTGGACCCGTGCGTGGTTGCATGCGTCAGAGTGGGATTGAGTGCTCCCAGCCCTGCAGCTGGATGTCACCCTCTTGTCAGCTGATCCCTGATCCCTGCCCATGTGGGAGTCTCCAAAGTGCTTTTCAAACACTCTTTAAGTGAAATCAAAGGGAAGGTGGTTTCCTCTGTGTGGTCATTTGCCATGTTAGCTGCTTGGCATGGGCAGAAGAAAACTCCTGCTGTTGGTTATGTGCCGTTAGCTGACTGCAGGAGTTTGGGATGTAACTAATTCCCTGACATTCACTTGTTAACTAGCTTCAGGATCCCAGAGAGTTCATTTAGGAAGTTTGCAGACTCCACTGAGGAAGAGCTGCCAGAAACACCTGGAAAAGGTTCTTTAGAATTATAGAACCAGCCAGTTTGGAAAAGGTCTTTAAGCTCATCCAGTCCAACTGTTCCCCAGTGCTGCCAAGGCCACCACTAACCCATGGCACTGAGGGCCTCATCTGCACAGTGCATGAACACTCGCAGGGACGGTGACTCCAGCACTGCTCTGGGCAGCCTGTTCCAATGCCTGAGCACCCTTTGGGGAAAGAATTGTGCTTCTTCTCCATCTGAACCTCCCCTGGTGCAGATTGAGGCCCTTTCCTCTTGTCTCATCCCTTGGGAGCAGAGCCCAGCCCCCTCCTGGCTCCATTCTCCTCTCAGGCAGTTGTAGGGAGCGATAGGGTCCCCCCTGAGCCTTCTCTTCTCCAGACCTCCAGGTCCCTCAGCTGTTCCCCGTCACACTGTGCTCCAGGCTCTGCATCAGCTCCATTGCCCTTCTCTGGCGCTGCTCCATCACCTCAATGTCTCTCTTGTAGTGAGGGCCCAGAACTGAACTTAATCTTCAGCTCCCGTGTCTACCCTCGCTCCATCACTGCACTGGGCAGCTCTGGCTGCCTTGCAAAACCACGTCTCTTTTAAGCCCAGTCTCCCCTGCCAAGCCTGGTTGTGCTGCTGTGTGTCTGCCTGCCCACAGCAGAACTTCAATGTCTCTTTCACCACCAGGTTTCCCCAGCCCAGCCCACCCCCAGCACCGGCGGGCGGCGGAGGCGCACGGTGGATGAAGATCCGGATGAGCGCCGGCAGCGGTTCCTGGAGCGGAACCGGGCAGCAGCCTCACGCTGCCGTCAGAAGCGCAAGCTCTGGGTGTCTTCCCTGGAGAAGAAAGCTGAGGAGCTCACAACTCAGAACATCCAGCTGAGCGTGAGTATGTAACTGAGGCTGAGCACAGCCCCTTGCCAGCATTAGGACCGTCGCTCCAGAGGGAACAGCTTCCCTGTGCTGCAGAGACAATGTGCTGCTGTGTGGAGCAGGAGTGCTGCCTCTAGGTTTCATAGAATCATGGATGGCACCTTAAGCTCATCCAGCTCCAAGCCTCTGCCACAAACAGGGACACCTTCCACTAGAGCAGCTTGCTCCAAGCCCCATCCAGCTTGGCCTTGAACACTGCTAGGGATGAGGCATCCAAACCTTCTCCATTCAACCCATTCCAGTGCCTCCCCACTCTCACAGGGAATAACATGTGCCTTATATCTAACCTGAACTTCCCCTGTTTCAGTTTGAACCCATCATCCCTTGTCCTATTGCTACAGTCCCTGATGAAGGTCCTTTTTCAGCATCCTGAATGTAGGACTGCAGAGGAGGTCTCCCCAGAGCACAGCAGAGGGGCAGAATCCCATCCCTGAGCTGCTGCTTACACTCTTAGGGGTGCAGCCCAGCCCACAGAGGGAGTCTGGGCTCAAGCATGCACTGAAGCCAGGTCATGGGGAGTTTCTCCTCGCCCAACATCATCAGCAAATCTCACTCGTTGCTTTCTGTCCTGATGCTCTGCCTCGAGCAGGCCATGGGAGAAGCTCTTCAGTGCTCTGGTTTCTCCCTGTCCCATCAAACGCATTCTGCCCATCAAGGCAGCAGCTCAAGGAGCACCACCAGCCTCAGGAGCAGGGCATGGAGGCCCCAGGAAGTGGCTTCCCTGTGTGAGGGTGAACTCTTTGCTGGCATGGGATCAGCAAAAGCATCACTGGTTCCCTTCCCTGCACAGAAGACCTGGCACCAGGGTGAGCAGAATGGCTCTGCAGCCACACTCCTGCTTTTCCCTGGACAATGGGGTTTTCCTGGTTCTCCAGCAGCACCCTGGTGTTCCTAACAGAAGTGTAGCACATGTAAAATACAGACTTCCCTTCCATTGCTGTCAGCCCCCTTGTTAATGCCAAGGATTGAGGGGTCTGCAAAGACTGAGCTCGGGTCCATTCTGGGCTTTTTCTTTCACTGGTGACTTATGACTCATGTGCTGGGATTTTCAATAGCACTGCTCATGGCATTTTCATTCTCTTCCCAAGATAATTATAGAAATTGTTTCCTCAGGCAGTTTTGAAATACAATTGACTTCATTCCAACTGGTTCTCTAAACATCTCAGCAGAGGAATAACACACTTGCACAGTCTTCAGGGGAGTAGATCTGCTTTACAGACGAAGGCCACAGAGGTACCGAGAGCTTGGAGGAGCTCTGAAGCTCCCCAGAGCTTGACATGGCCTGAGCTGGTTTTACACTCAGCTTCTCACTCTGTTTAGTTTTCCATCAGAACTGACAGCATTTGCAAGGGGAATGTGGCAAATATATGTCCAGGATTAGGTGATTAACATAGTGAGGGGCTGCAGGAGGGAAATGGTTGTTCATGTCTTACACACTAAATTCCCCAATCCCAGAAACACATTTTAGTGTTCCTGGGCTGGAGACATCTCAGATTAGACAAGACATTGTAAGTTGATGGGGCACATTCATTAATGTCCTGCTAGAGGCTATGGCCAAGAGCATGAGTGATGCACACATGTGTGTTTGTTTCTCCATCCCAGAATGAAGTTACGCTACTGAGGAACGAAGTTGCTCAACTCAAACAGCTCCTGCTGGCTCACAAGGACTGCCCCGTCACTGCACTACAGAAGAAGACACAGGGGTATCTTGGTGAGTGATGGCTTTTCCTGGTCCTTGCTACCTTTTAAGTAGGTCTAAACAGATGAAACACGTAGGACACAAAGGAAGGGAGTTTTCGTCTTAGTCTCTGCTCCATCGCCTTCCAGCTGCTGCAGGTGGCAGGACAGGATAGGCCTTGGTCCTGTGTTTTCTGCTGTTATGGCCTTTAAAGCCTCAGTATTAAGGAGGATCCACCCAAAGCTAGAGCTTCAAATCTCTACCAGGTTAACCTGGTTTATAAGACTGCAACCAGGCGGTAAGGGCCACAGTGGTGTGAAAGCACCCTGGGAAGGAGGTGGCTCATCTCCCTCCCATCTCTCTAGTGTGGGATGCTTGACAAAGTTCCTAGATAGAACCACAGCATGGTTTGGGTTGGAAGGGACCCTAAAGCTCATCCAGCTCCAACCCCTGCCATGGGCAGGGACACCTTCCACTAGAGCAGATTGCTCCAAGCCCCTGTGCCGAGCCTGGTCTTGAACACTGCCAGGGATGGGGCAGCCACAACTTCTCTGAGTACCCTATGCCAGCGCCTCATCACCCTCACAGGGAAGAGCTTCTGCCTAAAAGCTCATCTTAATCTCCCCTGTGGCAGGTTAAAGCCATTCCCCCTTGTCCTGTCCCTACAGGCCCTTGTCCGAAGCCCCTCTCCAGGTTTCCTATAGCCCTTTTAGGCACTAGAAGACTGCTTCTCCCTGGAGTGTAGGTCAGCGCCTCTCCAGACGCTGCCAGGCAGCCTGCCAAGCACTTGATATCCTCTTTGAAGTGAAAAACTATTGCTGCTTTGAAAGCAACTCCAGAGTCAGAAAAGGCCAGACTCTATAAATGACATCATGGGGCTCTAGATCTCGTTCTCTGCAATTCCCATCAAATTGGCTGAGGTTTGGGAGTAAGAAGCCTCTTTTTATCTTCTTTTCTTTCTTTCATTTTTTTTTTATATTGCTGCCTATTTCATTATAATCAACCCGGGAGCTAAACATTATGTCTGGATTCTTATGTCATCTCTGCAATAACCACTCCACACTGTGGTGTTTGTAGAAAGTCTTTGGGAGGATGCTGGAGTCCCCTAGCGTTGCCTGGATTAATGCAGGGATGGATGGAGATAGGAAAAGGAAGGAGGAGACAACAAAAGCCAGGAAAGCCAGTACTGTCCTTCCCGTCTGCCTCCCGATTCCCATCTCCTGGCTCTCTGAAGCACTCTCCTGTGCAGTGAGGCACAAATACGTGTTGTACAGGGCACAGCCAGTTTATTTCCCTCATTACAGTGACTCAGAGCTTGAGTAATGTGGTCGTGAAGCTCCTCGCTGTCCCCCAGCCCTTGCAGGCAGGTGTATAATGCAGAGAGGCAACATGATTTTTCCTGTTAACTTCCCAAGTTTACAGTTCCTATTATTATTCCTCACAGTCTATCTACTCCAATCATAGGAATCCATCATACATCTGAATAATAAAAAGGAAATTCACCCCCTCACTCCTCCCCCCCCCCCCCCATCCCCGGCTGCCTTTTTTATTAGTGAGATTTGTGACTAAACAGGTCCTTAAACAAAAATGCCAGATTCCCTCGATGGAATTACAGCTGCCTCATGTACAGTTGGGTTGTTTTATTTGTAATACCTTGTAAATCTGCTTTTTTTGGGATGCCAAACTCCTCTATTGCTCTGCTCGACCTTCTCTCATCACTGAGTCAGTTTTCAGATCTCTGCTTGGCTGATGAAGGCCAAGCCAAGGTTGCACCAGGTAAAACCCACTTGGGAAAGGAGTCCAGTGTTTTGGAAGTGTTCAAGGCCAAGTTGGACACAGGGGCTTGGAGCAAGCTGCTCTAGTGGAAGGTGTCCCTGCCTGTGGCAGGGGTTGGGACGGGATGAGCTTTAAGGTCCCTTCCAGCCCAATCCATTCCTGGACTGATTCAAGCACCCAGTAGAAAATCTGAGCCCTAAAGAACATTTTCCAGTTCATAATAAGGTTGAAAACCTCTTCTTTGACTTTCTTTCCCCCCATGTCGTGGGATTTACCATCTTGATGTGGAAGAAGTATCCCACCTCATGCCATTATTTTGCTCTCTTAAAGGAAGGTGACCGCATCTTACCCGTAATTCATCTAGCCAAGTGCACAGGAGGGAATTTCCTCCTGACATGTGTGGATAATGAGTGTATACCCCTAAAGAGAGAGGTCTGATTGCTCTCGCGTTGGCATTTGATAGGTCACAAATTATCCTCTGTGTTAGAAGCTCTGTACAGGGGCACAAGGGGCTGTTTGCAGGAGGGAATCCAAAGTGTTGGCAAACTGATCCACATTGCTCGGAATAGAGCGCAGGAGAAGGTCTCTGCTTCCCATCCCTTCAGCTGCTTCAGGTTAGGAAAAGAAATGGAGCAGGGAAGCAGTTTGTGATGGGCTCTTAATTGATTTTAATGTTCTAGAGGACAATAAAGAGCAAACCAGGTAATTTCTATTAAAAATGGCCAAAAAAAGCCCTGCCTTACAGAAAGGTTTCAGTGCATGTTTACCCGTGTGCTCACAAACAGATGGCAAAGACTCTGAAGGAACTATTGAGTCTCTGGGCTAAATGGCCTTGAACCAAGTACCATGCCAGGAAACAACATGTAGGAAAGTTCATTTCTTCTAATGAGGAAACAGATTTATTACACTAAAGGTTATGCAGGGTCTGCTTGTCGTCGGTGTGCAGCTTTATGCCTTCCTGGCCTCGATTCAGGAGGATTTGCTGGTGGTTCACCAAGGGATGGGGCCATCAGGACCCGCTGGGTCATTATGTCCCAACTCTAATCAGTTTTATTTCCAGTCCTCACTTGCTTTTGCCAAACAGCTGCTTGAGGAGAGGCCCGGCTTGGTGGGAGGAGCTAGGATTCCTGCAGGGATCAGCCTCTCTGCTCCAGGCTGCTTTGGCTGGGAATTTAAAGGCTAGGTTAGATGGGGCTCAGGGCAAGCTGCTCTAGTGGAAGGTGTTGCTGCCCATGGCAGGGGGTTGGAACTGGATGAGCTTTAAGGTCCTTTCCAACCCAAAGCATTCCATGATTCTGTGATTCAGTGAAAGGTGAGTGCTGAGTAAATCCCTGACTAATTTCTGCACACGTTTTGAAGCAGGAGCAATCTCCCATCCCATCAGCTTACTGCTACCACCAGTAGCCAACACTCACTACGTCTCTGTAACCTTATTTTCTTCTCTTTTCCTTCCATCCCTTTCTCCTTCTCTGGCCAAGCAGAAAGCCCAAAGGAGAGCTCGGAGCCCACGGGCTCCCCTGCTCCCGTTATCCAGCACAGCTCCGTGACGGCCTCTCCCAACGGGCTCAGCGTGCGCTCGGCAGCAGAAGCAGTTGCCACCTCGGTGCTCACGCAGATGGCGAGTCAAAGGACAGAACTGAGCATGCCGGTACCGTCACACGTCATCATGGCTCCACAGTCCCAGTCTGCTGGCAGATGATGTCCCAGCCTGGGCGTGTGACACAGAGCTCCCCACCACTCGCAGCTGCAGAGACTGAGCGTACCCGTGGCCCTGACGAGTCGGGGGAATGATGAGGATTTGTATTTCTTTTCTTCTTTGAGTCTTTTCATGTGAGTTGAGGGCAGCTGTGGCGCTTCTCACACTGCATAAGCCTGTACAGACCCTGCCCGGCCACTGCCTGTCCCCACGGGACAGCCACACATCTTGGGGTTGACAATCTGTCAACTCACAGAGCGACCCGAACATGCAGAGCTCACTTGGAAAAGCACCTTGAAAGGTTCACTTTCAGGTATCAGTTACATTAACACTAAACCTCTGTGCTCAGTGCATCCCCTTGGCGTCTTCACTCTTCCAAGTCCCCCCCGTTCTCCCTCCTCCTCCTCACTCCCAGCAAAGGAAAGCAGCTCTTGGGAGGCTGTGACATTTAGTTGTGCTGTCAATGTATTTTATTTTTAACAGCATGCTGCTTCCAGGCATCTGCTCCCCCCTCTGCTCTCGCTACCTGAAACATTGCACCTTCGCACAAGAAGCCTCCCTGAGCTCTGAGGTTAAAGGGATCGAGGTTTGTTTCCTCGCACACTCACTCCCAAGATGCCAGCAACAGGTTTTTGGGCACATTGGGAATGGAATTGCCATAAATCAGTTTGCGCCCAGTGATTGGGAGAGGGGGACACGGGGCTGGGGATGCACATACATGTTCCTGGTCTCTTGTGCCGCACCGGGAGCTGCAGATGTTCATGGATGCTCTCGTACTGGGATGCTGTGGTTGCTGGAGTAAAGGTACCGGCTGGTTTAGCAGCAGAGGGGCTGCTCTCAGTCTTCCCTACAGGAATTGGTGCTGCTTTGTGCCCGCTGGGACCGGTGCAAAGGTGCTCTGGGAGGTACATGCAAGGATAAGCCATCCCAGCAGGCAGGAATAACCCGAGTCCCAGGATTCATCATTTGCTCCCATCTCCACTACAAAGAAATCCCTCCATTTCCAAGGATCATCTCCTCTACATGTAAACTCCATGACCTTAACAATGGTGGCCTTAACTCATGAATTAGTTGCCTGTTCCAAGGGAAGGAGCACGATGTAGTGTTTGTTTGCCTGGGCTTTTACCTCCTCTTCACGTTGTCTTCTGCTCTTGGTGATGGAGCATTCGTTGCTTCCCAGCCAGAGCAAAGGAAGAGCAGAGCTTCCAGTTTCATGGGATGGGTAAAAAAACCATCCCTGGATGTTGAAAGATGCTTGGAATCTGGTCGGTTTTGTTGTGTGTGTGTGTCTGTGTGCGCTTCCCGAGGCGGCAAGCGACTGGAATCAGGAGTTTGGAAGCAGGAAGGGGTGCTCTGTGCACTCGGGCTCATGGAAGGAACCTCACCAAAGTCCATGGAGCTGCATCAGTCCTTGGTCTTCCTCTCTTCCTTGGGAGGTCCCTCCTCACCTGAGCTCTCGCCCACCTCAGGTTGCACTTGCCACTTTTGAGCCAAGTTGGTGGTCAAAGGGATTGCGTTTGGCTTCTCCACACTTGGAAGGTTCCCAGGGACAGCAAAACCCAAAGCATGGTCTGAGCAAGAAACCAGATCCCGTTGTGGATGGGGACAGCTCAACCGCTGGTGTTTCTAATCGATTGGATCTGTCTTCCCACCCCTTCTTCCCTCTTCTTCAGGTTCTCCTCACCTTGGCAGTGTTGGCCATGGCGGGTCTGGGTTTGGTTGCTTGATGCTGCTCTCGCGCTCCTTTGGCTTCTCTTGCTTCCAAAGTTGTCTCATGTGGAGTCGGGGTCACTTTGGACCTTGGCAGTTCTCATTCCTGGTTCAGATCCTTCACAGCCCCCCCTAGACCTTTCTTTTGCTTCTGGAAGGCTGCTTCTGCAATGTCTATACCCAGATATTTCAGCTCTTCCTATCCCAATGTTGTGTTGCTGCAGTGGGGGTTTCAGGATGTCTTAGCACCCTGAGACCTGGGCAGAAGGAGGTTTCAGCCAGGCTGGGGATCAGGAGCTGTTTGGGATAGGCAGGATGTAAAGCCAGAGGGTTTTGCAGGACTTAGACGATCCAGCCTGGCTCTGCATCCTCTCTTGGAGCTGCTGCTGGATGTGTGTTGTGGAGCTGTGACAGGGAACAGCAGAAACCCCCCTCTATAACCCGCTTTGGTCTTGAGATCTGCCCAGTTTGCTTCGGGGAGGGGGGGAGGGCTTTGGAACAAGCACCTTTATTTCCCTGGAAATAATGGGAATGACAAAAATGTGTTCTAAACATATTTGCTTCCTTGAATCCCTGTTCCTGGTGTGCAGTGCTCCGTGTGGAGCGGTGAGCCTGACCGCAGCTCATCAGCTCCTCCTAGGCTCTGGTCTGGCCATGGATAAGGCTGATTGAAGGCAGGGAATAAGCAGGAATTGGGCTTTGGGCTCATCCTGCTACTGGTGCCTTGTTTGCTTCGTGGTGGTGGAGTCGGCTGGATGAGGCAGAGGGGAAGGGATGGTGGGGTTAGAAGGAAGGAGCATTGAAGAGGCAGCAGATGGGGACAGGGCCACACACAGCAGCGCTGGCATCAAAGAGAGCAGCTTCCCCGGCCCTTAGTGTTGCCTTCAGGGCCTGAAAGTGACCTGGTTTTCTGTGGTGGGAGAGCAGAGATCTCAGACACTGCTGGGGATGAATGGGGACACAGTGGCTCTACCCCTGGCCCCCTGTGCCCCATGCTCCTGATGCCATCAGTGCTCCCCTATCCCTCTGTGCTCCCATGCTTAGTGCCTTGGAAAACCCCCAGATCCATGAACACACCATTGTAAAGCTCCAAACCTGGGCAGGGAAGAAGTGTCTGACCAAACCTTAATGGTTTCCTTCATTTCATCAACAGCGTTCCAGCTTTCTGTGTCCTTTTTGGGGGTGTTTTACCCTCAAAGCACCTGAACCACTGCGTTGGAAGCAGGTCCCGGAGCAGGTTTGGGGTCTTGCCAGCAGCATCCCTGCAGTGAGGAGGGCAACCAAAACCCCAGTATAACCCTTCACTAACACCATCTCCCCCCCAGCCAACAACTGGGGAACCCTCTGCTCCCATTCCTGTGTGATGGATGGACTTGCCAAGCCATAAATGTCACTTTGGAGCACATGGGGTGAGGTTCATCTTTTTTGTGATCTCAGAAGCTGATGCTGAGCCAGACCCAAACCTCAGGAGCTGAATGCCACTGGTGGCTGTTGCTTTGCTATCCAAATGGGCTGGACACTTTTGGGTGCCTCTTTCCGGGTTCTCCAGTGTGTTCTCCTCTCCTGGATCATGCCTGTGCTGATCCCAAGGAGCCGATGGGCTCCGAGTGCTTCCATCAGCTCCAAAGAGCCAAATGGCTGCTGGGTTCTTGCCCTGCATCATCCCCTCCTTCCTCATCGTGTCTCTATGAGGTTTCTTCTCCAGGCTGTGGGTGTAGAGGGCAGGTTTTGGCTTTGGGGTGGATTTGGGTGCAAGGTGGCCTTTCCAGCCACTTTGGTGATGCAGGTTCCCCCTGGACCCGTGGCGATGGGAGAGGGTGAAGGTGACGTTTTCCTCTCCTGGTTCAGCTCTTGCTTGAAGATTTTCAGGGCGAGAAGCCCCACTGGTCTCTTGCTTTCTGCTTCAGCGTGATTCCTCCTGTTTTTCACATGCTCCCAAGGGATGGAGCACCCCAGACCCTGCTCTTTGCCTTAGCTTGAACCTTGCTTAGGTTCACCCAGGATCATCCATCCCTCCTCCAAGGCCCATTTGATGTGATCCTGGGGCTCCTCCGGGGGTTTGAAGATCACGTTATGGTGGTGATGGAGGTAGGGAGACCCCCAAGGGTGGCATCAGCCACTGGGATTCATTGTCTGGGTGAGGAGAAATGGCTGAAAACCCCATCCCAAAGCGGTTGTTCCCCGGGAATGCGTCTTCCTCTCCCTTGGCCTCCATATCCCGATGGATAAGGGAGGTTTTGGGGTCTGTGCCACCTTTTCCTCCCCACAATAGCTCCTTGGTTCTGGATTCCAATGGCTCAGCAGATGTGATCAGTGTCGGACCTTATGGACCCGTTCCGCTCTGGTTCCCCCCCACTTCCATGCCCTGAAACAAGCCCAGGAGGTGACAAAAGGACACAATGGTCCCTGGGGAGGCGGGAGGAGGGTCTGGGGTGTCCCTTTGTCCCCCCCATACTGCTTCCTATGCTGAGCTTCCATGGGAGAAGCCAAGAAAAAGGACCCTCCCCCCCCAGGGTGTAGTAGCTATTAAACCCCACGTATCTATTGAGTATATACAGCCCTATATAGACGTATAAGCAACTTCCCAAGCGGATGCGCAGCTCCTTATGGTTTTTCCAGCTGTAACCCCCTTCCCGTGGTGTCCCCCCACCCTGTGAGCGGGTCCTCACAGCCCCCTGGGAACACGGGGACACACGGGGGGGGGGCACGTCTCGTACCAAACATGTAACGTGCCTTTTATTTATGCTGCAAATATAACATTAAATATTACCCAGGAGATGGTGGCCGCTGCCCTTTGCTTCAGGGGAGGTGATCTGGGTTGGTGGCACCCATGTGGGGGACACGGGGTGGTTGTTGTCACCTGCCTGGGTGACACCATCCAGCCATAACCTGGGGTACCGCGGAGTGGCAGCCGGTGACCCTACCTGGGGGGGGGACACACGTGATCCGGGACACCCACGGGCTGATTTGGGGCGATTTCCTCTTGTTTTGGGGCAAAGGGAGCGGGTGAAGCACGGGCTGTCCTGTCGGGGCTGCAATAGCGCGGTGCGGCCACACGGTGGCGGATATGAGCCGTGGCGAAGAAGAGGGGGGACCGGGAGGGGACCGGGATGGGGGGGGGTGTGCAGGGGAGGGATCCCTGTCCCGGGGTCCATGGTCGGGGACTGGGGACAGCGAGGGGGGTCCTGACTCTGGGGAGTCCCGGTCCGATGCGGGGGTCCCGGGACTGTCGGGGTCTCTCGCTCCGGGCATCCCCGGTGGTGCCGGTTGAGGGTCCCATGTGGGGGATGCGGAGGGCCCCCCCATCCATTTGTCCATCACAGTCATCACCCGTCCGCATCCGTCCATCCCCGGGGGCCGTCGCGGTTGGTAAATGGGTTTCATTAGGGGCGGGGGGGCCGGGATTGATTTAACCCCCGGCCTTCTCCCCCGGGACCCCCTGCTCCGGCCCGGCTATAAGAGGCAGCGACGGCAGCGGGCGGTGGGGACCATGGACGGACGGATGCTGCTGCTGCTGCTGCTGCTGCTGCTTGGGGGGGCCCTGTGCGTGCCCCGCTCCTGCCTCTTGGACCCCGGCCTGGCCCCGGTGAGCGCCGTCAAGGGTTGGGGGGCTGAGAACGGGGAACCCTCCGGGTCCGGCGGTGCCATAACCTCCCCTCCCGATCTCCCCGTCCGCTCCCCCCCCAGGTCTCGCCGGGGCCACCGCTTCCTTCAGCCTTCCTGAGTGCGATGCTGCGGTCTCTGCAGCGGCCCGGCCGCAGTCCCGACCGCCCCGTCCATCCGCAGAGGTGAGCGGGACCGGGGGGGGGGACGGAGGGGTCTGAGGGGACCCGGGAGTTTGGGAGCACCCAGAGCGGGACAAGGAGGTGGCCTGGGTGCTGCCGGGTCCCTCTTAGGGTCCGTCTGTCCCTGTATGTCCCATGTCTATGTCCCTCAGTCTGCTTCCATCTGTTCCATCCCCTTCTGTCCGTCTGTCCCCACTGTACCTGTCCTTGTCCGTCTGTCCATCCTCTTGCATCCCTCTGTCCCCTTTGGTCCCTCTGTCCCTATCCCTCTGTGCCGGTCTGTCCTTGTCCATCCGTCCATCCTCTTGCATCCCTCTGTCCCCTTTGGTCCCTCTGTCCCTATCCCTCTGTGCCGGTCTGTCCTTGTCCGTCTGTCCATCCTCTTGCATCCCTCTGTCCCCTTCGGTCCCTTGTCCTGTCTCCCCTTGTCCATCCTCCTGCATCCCTCTGTCCCCTTCGGTCCCTTGTCCTGTCTCCCCTTGTCCATCCGTCCATCCTCTTGCATCCCTCTGTCCCCTTCGGTCCCTTGTCCTGTCTCCCCTTGTCCAT
>JASSUY010031505.1:16150-37447 GCA_032466535.1 Forpus xanthops | reverse complement strand
CCCTTCTTAAGAACACCCACTTGCTACTTTTGGACTTTAATCCCAAAACACAATTACTGACTACATAAATAAAATGCTGTTCACCTAACACTGCTTGACAAAATCCAAAAACCTATTTCCAACCAGCAAATGAATGAACATTTCCAAAAGAGAAACTAAACATTAATTTGACTTTTAGACGGTAACAGTAGCATTTCACATCCTTAATTGCCAACAAAAACATGAGAGGAAATCCCCATCATCCCCTCTGTGAAACCTGAAAAAATGTCTGTCCTTGAACAAAAACATTCTTGTCTTTCAGAATTCTCTCACACACAACGTGGAATGTTTCTCATGTACAGCCTAGTACTGAACACTTTATTTGCAACAGTTTAACAGTCATTAACTGAGCAACACCTGAAACCTTTAAATGCCACATTTTTACATATATTGAAATGACAGTAAATGCAACAGTTGTTTTGCTTGTAAGCACATGACAAAGTGATATACATCACAGATTTGCTGGTTCTCCTCATGTTCACCCATGTCCAGGGTCATCGTTCACCTGGATCTGAATGCACTTATTCCAAGAGAGTGGAATGTAATGAGGAAATATTAATGCATAAAATAAGGAAAGGCAAAAGAGTGATGTTCCCTCTTTAGCTTTGTAGCTGTAAAATGTTTTATATCCCAATATGCTATACATTCCAAGTTACCTGAGTTTACACTT
This sequence comes from Forpus xanthops, assembly GCA_032466535.1. Taxonomy (NCBI): domain Eukaryota; kingdom Metazoa; phylum Chordata; class Aves; order Psittaciformes; family Psittacidae; genus Forpus; species Forpus xanthops. Next base: position 36,738 of record JASSUY010031505.1, on the reverse strand, counting down.
CAAGAGAAGTACCTGAAGCTAGGCCATAGGGTGGGCACTGTGCAACTGTTGTGGCCACTTTTTTTTCTTTTTTTTTTTCTTTTTTTTTTGCATTGTGTGTATTACAGAAGTTAGAAACATAAACACCTGGATCAATTGTAAACATAATCCTGAAGTACAGTATTTTCCATAGGACACAACACAGCAAGACATCTTCTATTCAGACAGGCAACTTTTTTTTTTCTTTTTATATATATAGAGAGAGCTTATTTATACTGTAGAATTTGAAACAGAACACAGGACACAGTACTAATCTGGTCAAACATACTATGAAATGCATAGTCTCCACTTAAAACACTTAATGATATATGGATTCTGCAGGCATTACTGCTTTCTCACAAAAAATGCTGAATATGAATTCTGTCCCTGCCAAGAACAGCGCTGAGATACTTTTTGAGAATGCTGCTAAGTATTCCGTGTTGTTCTGAAAGGTTGCCAACTCATGCAGATGTATCTGAACTACTGTCTCCTCAGTCCTTGTTTCAGGGCAGAGGCCTGCTCCACCTTGGTCTAGATTAACACGTAGCTCTGAGGAGACGAATGGTCTTCAGTCTGAATCTCTTGCAAAAGCGGCTGCTGCTGTGGGGACGGCTGCTGTACCGGGACCTCTGGGGTGTCCATTGTGCTGGTGTCATCTGACAGAGATGAGAAAGAAACCCGAGACGAAAGCTGCTCAACAGTCAGGGTGCTCAAAGCTGTGCTTTGACCAGAGTTTGGAGAGTTCTTCAGCGTCAGGTCTGAAGCAGGAAGGAGGGGGCCCAGGAGTTTTACAGGACAGAAAGCTGATCCGGTTGGGATGAAATTAACCTTGTTTTTGTCAGGACATGAAAAGAGAGGGGCTGAGACAGGCTGACGAGACCTACAACGAGAAAAAGGATTATGTACCTGGCCATCCAAGATGTCCCTACATCATTAACTCTGTGGTTCTACACGTTGCTAAAATGTGAATGACAAGGAATGGGATTAATTGGACAGAGGGGCAAACATCTTCCATATTGGTAGTCAGCTAACTGATCCACAGCATTAAGAATAGCACTGTCACAAAAATGACTTACTAATTACTGGATAAACATGCAACTTCCAGCAAGAAAAATCTGCAGTACATATGCACGTGAAAAAGCGCCACAGTAATTTAGAGCGGCACAAATTCTTCTTGAATAAAAACAATGCAGTAACAAGACATTTAGTCATATTAAATCCCTTTGAGAACCTCCATGAAATAGACCTCTCCTTTCCAACATTGTGTAATATGTCTTGGAGGCTTCCTCCACAACCCAACATTGCTCCTTCACCATCCAACAGGCAATGAATGCTGTTAGAGCAAGAAAGTTCCCTCCTTAATTCTTCATCCACAGGAGCTAAGCATGCAACCTTGACAGCATATGCTCAAATATTGCTGGGTCTAGGGGAAAAAGACGTGATATCCAAGAGTTTAATTTCCAATTTCCTGCTCAGCAAAACTATTGAGCAAAGTCCATGCCATAAGTACACTATCATCTACAAGCAGTTTAAATATGTTTCATTCCATTTTATATGTATTATATGTATTAAAACGCAACCTGTGCTTGGAACTGATAAATTATGACAAGGAAAGCTTTTGTTTTAAGCCAAGAACACTTAAAAATAAAAAAGAATATATGGAAAGAGGTTTATAAATGCTTAGGAAATTAAATGTACCTTATCTTTTCTGCTTGGATTTTTGTTGCCTTTTATAAATGCACAAAAAGAGTTCAAGCATAAAAGACTCCATTTCCTCTTCAAACCAACGTGAACACTTCAACTTCTCTTCTGTACAAACTCTAAGAATAGTTTGCTCCTGAAAAACTCATCAGCTGGAATAGTTTATTCATCTGCAGTTGAATACGCTCAGTAAACAGGTTTACTGCTTTGCAGATACCAGCTGATATAAAAGGCATTACTTACGACATTTCCTCAAAGACCTTCACTCGCTCACATCCCTCTGGGGGCTCTCGTTTGAACATGTAGCTGTTGTTTGGTTTGGGAGATGAAGCATACTTGGGCAACGGTGAGCTACTCCCACTGTCTGAAAATTTAAAGCAGTTATATTACTAGAGATTGAGAGTGCTTTTAATTAAATTCGATTTCCAAACAAGATGCCTTTTTTCACAGTTTAGCCACTATGCTGGTTTGCTTCCACAATAATGCTTCCTTTATTGCAGGCTATTTCTAACACCCTTGTATAGCACATTTCTTCTGAATAAAAGCTTCAGCGCAGCAGTAATCTATCACATAACAACACATAACAGGAAGATATTTTTATCCAGAATACTGCAATCGGAATAAAGCAGAGCTGTCATCCTAGGAACAAGTACGTTCTTCATTACGTATTTCCAAAAACATAAATGAACAAGGTAATATGCATAATAACATGCAAGAACTATGAGTGGTAATGATAATATGCCTTCTGACTGTATAAACACAAGTACTGAAGATGTGTGCATACAGTATGTATCTTAAACATAATCCTTCACTTTGTTAGTCTACTGAACAGAAGTTGCAAAGAAACAAAACATGTTTGCAACGCAAGTGCTGATAACTCATCATTACAATGTCCAATCTTAGTTGCTTTTGTGAAGTTGTTCATTATCCAAAACTCAAGCTGCCACTATTCAATTCTCTCATCACTACTAACTACATGACACAGGTATTCTTCAGAAGTCTAGCTGTCTTGTATATATTTTTCTAGACACACTTAAAACTAAAGGTGCAGAGATCTAGGATCCAAGGCAACAGGCAGATTTCTTTATACTTCTAGGAAAATTTGAGAAGGCTCAACCCTGGTAATCACACCAGCATAAAAACCTGAAAATTTAATACTGTGAAAGAGTTCACTTTAAACACTCATCTTGAAAACATGATATTCAATAAAGTATGTAGAAAAATAATTATTTGCAGAAAAGTAGCTTTCTGAAGTAGCTTCTACCTTTTGAAAGGGCAACATCTATCTCGGGCTACTATCAGTGACTCCTAGTCTTTGCTTGGGCTTACAATTAAACAAATGAAACAAAATAGCAAGGGAGGAAGGATCCCCTAACTTACAAACACACCTTATTTATAGAGGAATAACTGTTCTTGCTTTAGCTCCTTTTGAGTCCTCCCACCGGTGTGGACTGCCATTTTAAACTCACATACCTTTGTTTATTCTGGTGTTGTTCACATGTGCTTTTTCAGCAGCAGTGGAAAATCAACCAAAGCTACAAGCACTATGATCTAGATTCACTGAAGCATTTAAATTTGTCTTTAACAGCTTGCAAACAGTAACTACATACATTTCTTTATAATCATGAATCAAATTCAAAGGCTAATCATTAGAGGTTTTGAAACATCTCCCATACAAGACACAAACCAGCTCAAATATCACACTTTCCTTTGGAGATTTACTATGAAAGATACGAGAAAAAAACCTAAACACCTCGCCAGTTGAAGTGAACCTCAGTAGTGTATTGATTATACAAGCTCTTTCTTGCTGTGGAGTGAACACAGAACTTCTATTTACAGAATTTTAGGTGTTAACTGTATGAAGGCAGAAAAAGCTTAGAGACCACACAGGTATTTGCCAAGCTGGGAGCATGATGGTCCTGTTGGCACTTTTCCACTACTGGCCCTCACAGCTCATTCCAAACTCAGAAATCATTAACAGAATCCAGACAGTTTGTTTCCTCCTTCTAATATTTAAAATTGAAGATCCAAGTTTCTAGTTAAAAAACTTGAGGCATAAAATGTGCTACTGTTCATTCCACCAAGTAGTGGAAAACTGTGGAAATACATCCAAGGAAAGAATCGAACGTAATTCAAAGTCAGTTCTTGGAAGATTGAGAGTCTTGTCTAGCCAGTTCAGTTTTCAATCAAGTTTTCATTTCATTTAGCCCTGCCTGGCTGAAATTTCATATATAAGACAGCTGTCAAACAACTGAAAAAAAAATTATGCTGGACAATTTAACCATTCTGTTGCTCTCTTTACCATCCCTGCTTTCAGTTTCCTAAGTTATTAGCCTTTCATTTTGATCAAATACGTATCACACTACTATTTGAAAAGTACATGTGATTATTAGCAGGCTCACGTGTACAAGCTTGGTGTTAGTTCTACATGCACAGCAGCAGTGTGAGAACAAAAGGGTACCTGGGTAAACATGCAATGAACTGAAGTGGCAAGAGGTGGAATTTACAGCTTAAGCCAGTTTCCACTTGTGTATCCTGTAAGCTCTCAAGTGCTAAACTGTCACTTTACTGATCCTTAATGACATTACAAATGTGTATTCTCAAACTGTGCCATTTAACACGTTTTTTTTACTGTCTCAGAGGCTGCAGTGCAGGAGCCTTCATGTCAGAGGACACATCTGTATCTTCCACCCTTTCACCAACAGGGTGTGCTCCGCTGGCATGTTTCAGCCAATTAATCAAATTTCATTAAGATGACAACGATTGAAGACTAACAGATGTAACCTTTAAAGTGAGTTTTCTTACCATAACCACGTAGCAGAAACTATGGAGCCTTATTACACATCATTTGTAAACATAAATATTCAAAATGGATGTGTTCTCTTACCTAGAAGATGTTCAAGATTGTAATTAAATGCTAAAAATACTATTTTAAGCAGAAGACTTAATATCCCAAATTGTACTTTGCATATATGAGAACAAAAAGAATCTGTAAAACAGGGTTTCAAGTGACAAAGGAAACAAGAAACACTGCCTGTGAGCCATGAAATTTGTTTTGATAGACTCAAAAATACCTGTTTCTTAAAGCTATTCAAAGACTTCACATAGAATTTTAATTTCACCTTCATGAACACGTTGTTTGTAACAGCCTGCTAACAACAGTGGGAATATACAGTGCTACACAAAAGCATCTAAAACAAAATCCCTGAAAACCAGCTTATACTACCTATGTTTGTACAAAAAAGGTGAATTTCATCTGCTTATACCTAAGGATGCCTTTGAACTTTACCTCTGCCACAGCTGCTAAGTATGCTGTGCAGCACTCTGAATTAGAATCTTATGGAGCAGAATATCATAAAACTGATCTAGTTAAACCAGTAGCTTTAATGCAGCAAGGCAGTCACTTACCTTGCACTAGGCTGATACTAGAAAACAAAATCATAAAGCCAGGTGCCATTAAAACACCTTCTTTCCCACCCTTCCCTCTCGGCTCCAATCAATACCATTCAGTATTGCTGCTCCATTTGGAGCAGTTATTGTAGGCCTTTTCTGAAATCTAGTTTTCACTTTAAAAAAAAAAAAAACTCAAAAGGTTTAGAAGCTTCTCAAAGAAAAGGTAAGCCAAACAGCTGATACAGTCCAAAGAGCAGCTGGGAGGGCCTCAGGCCAAAGCACAGCTTTGCACAATAAACAGATGCTTTAGAAATGTAAAGCAGTGCTGCCTCTGCACAGAGCGTTGGCTCCTCTCACGGCTCATGTGTCTCAGCGAAGTATGAACCTCCCCCTCCTATTCAGCAACACACTCAGAAACATTCATAAAGCTGATAATTATATTTTTTTTTAATGGTAAAGCCAAGTTATTCCCATAGAGGAAATAAAACCTGAACTTGAGAAAAGTATCAGAAAATTATCTTGGGTTTAAAGTGTCTGTGTTTAGTTATACAATGAGCTTTTCAAAACTTAACAGGCCTGAAAGCAAACTCACAGGTTTTATTCTAGCATCACAAAGTCTTTTAAAAAGAAAAGTGTGAAAAACACTGAGTTTTGTTTCATAAAGCAGTTAACATTGACAACAGATGTTAATAAGCTCTCAAAGCTTGCTATTCCCTTGTAATTTCTACCTGTATCCCTCATATTTAACTATCTTTAAGATAATATTCAGAACAATTGGTCTGTAAGATCTTAATGATCTGAGAGCAAAAGGCACCTGATTATACTTTTACAACCTCTGAAGAAATTACTTTCTCTTAGAAACAACTACATATTTTTCTATCTTGTCCTTAAAGAACAAAGTTGTGATAAACACTTCAAGCTTTTTCATAAGCACAGTATTTAGTACCTTAAACTAATTTAGAAATGCAGTTATTTTAACTTTACAAAGCCGGCTGTTTTTCACCATCACCTAGTCTATGATTAAAGCAGGCTTTTGATACAAACCAAGCATTAAAGCCAATCTTAAAGCCAAAATCCACAAATAAGTATCTACTCATTGTGAAGTTCTGCAGTAATTTTTACTCCAATTAGCTGTTCAAAAAATCCAAGACAGGAGGTAAAAACCACTGAAAAGCACTAGAAAGTTGAATACACTACTGCCAGTAAAGTACAACTGAAAATTGCAATTCCTATGATAACTGAGTGCTAACTGCACAAGGAATTGTTCTTTTCACTTCCTTGCTTTTTAACTTATATTTGTTATCAGGACAAATATGAACAAATTAACTTGTCTAAACATTTCCTTGTATGCTGACACCTTAGTGGATATCTCTATAGTGATTCAGTCTAGACAACACATTACAATTCACATGCATACTATAAGAAAGAGAAATGTGGGGAGGGCTGATACCCCTGTTATTTTTGGAGCTTGGCCAACTATCATGTTGAGCGATGAGTTTTGCTTTGATGTGGTTAACTTACACAAGCCACCCCAATCCAGGACTTGGGCAGGTGGATTTGTTTTCCACTACTTCCTCTTAAATCCAAGATGGGAAAGCAATACTTTTCAGAAACCAAGTAGTTCTCCTGATGCTTCCCCCAATCTTATTCCCAAGTTACTTTAAGAATTATTAAACAGACAATATTAGCAGAAAAAGCTTAACCTTACTTACAGCCTCAAGTCACTGCTGTCTTTAGCTCATTTGTAAATCTAAATTAAACTTTAAAATCCTGTTTTCTCTGTGAAACTTACTACTCCTAGCTTGCGTGTTTTACACAAATCCTGCATCCCTCCAAACTAAAGCCTGTGTTTCCAACTAGCTGTAGAGAAGCTCAAGGACAATTTCATTAGCTAACAGTTGTCCAAAAAATCAAGTCTCCTTACACTGGTGCCTGTATTTTCACACTACATGTTGTGTCAGAACATGTAAGCTCCAATTTACTCTCTACAAAACCAAACGACATTTTACAGACTTTGAGAAAAAGAAAAAAAAAGGCACAAGATATTGACATACAAACACATAAATTATTAAGAAATTTTGGGCTGTTATGCAACATACACACACAAGTAATTACTCCCCATCAGATTGTTCAAGCTCATATCTGAGCACCTCACCAAATAGCTTCAAGTGGAATGTAAGAGTTCAGAAGCAGAGTACTTTAAAAAGCAGCCCAAAAATTACTTCATCACCATTTTGATCAGCAAGTAACTCACCCATGAAGAATACATACAGCCTACCACAAGCCCTCTTGAAACCTTTTTTAAAACATAAACATGTTACAGTCTGAATTCTTCACATTAGAATCTTCATAAATAGTTAAGGCTGTTTGCTGTGCTCCTCTGACGTATTTATGGAAGATGTTTGTGAAGTTCCACAAACAAGAGGGAAAAAGATATGTAAACAAACAAAACCAATTTTAAGATAAATCCTCAATCCCTCCACAACCATTAAACAAAAACAAAAACTGATGTAATGAGTAAAATGAAGGTAGTTGTAAAAGCAGGACACCACATGCCTCCCGTAGGTAAAGGCAGGTCATTCTACTCTCACCTTTATCACGATCATAGAGTAAATCTTCTGTTGAGCAAGGACTCCCATCCTGAGATTCAGGAGGGCAAAAGGGAGAGACACATGGTGAGTGACTGCTGCAGCTGCTGCTGCGTTCCTGGACAGACGGAGTCTGAGTGTCAATGCTTCGTGTACTACTACTACGATAGTGAGCAGGTAATGGGGCCCTTCGACCATCAGGGATATCCAAAGGCTGCAAGAGAAACAAGCAATTCAGGTTACAGAGAGAATACCAAACTAGTAGCAATGTGAGCCTGTAGCACTCATAACTGAAGTAATGAGGCAAGGTCTCAAGAACAGCAAATAAGACATTTTTGAAATAACTTTTACACAAGAAAATAACTCAATGTACAATGGGTACATCATAGATTAATTGCACATTGTCCCAGCATTCAGTGTAGATGCTCCAAGACAACTATATACTCTTAATGGAAAGTTAACACCAGAATGCACTTCAACATATGCGAGCAGTACGCTTTTATATTAGTTCTAAAAAGCACATCTCCCCAATAAATCAATCTCTATACTCTGCCATATAATTTTCAATGAAGGTCACTGTTATGCTGAAAGAAAAACAAGAACCCTGACAAAGATCACATTTGGATAAAAGGAAAAAAATGTCAAATGCAATGGCACACTATTGCTGTAACAACCAACTGAATTACAATTATAAATGAAAGCATCCAAATTTTGCTAGTAAGTTGTAATTCTCTAGCACACCTCTACATTCCGTTCTTCAGTTCTGGAGGCGACCTCTGACAAAACACCAACTATGTAGATGAAGCACAGTCTTAACACAAGGTTCACAAGCTTTGTCTTGACCAAGGCTAGCAAGCACTGCCTACTCATATTGGCCTAGTTGGCACTGGCCAGAGTGATCTTGCATCCCATTCCCCAATCCACGGTGTAGACATTCATATTCACAGTAACAGACTGGCATGCTCTACTTGTCCTTCCCCATGGAAAAGTAGTTTTTCATAAAGACAGTGCTGCTTTAAATGTAAGGAATCAAATGGGAATTACAGTTCTGTTTAAAAGTGAAGGGGAAAAAAATGCCTGTGAGATTTAAATATAATTTTTCTCCCCCCACTTCAGGAAGGATTGTATCCAAGCCACAGAGAACAGCTTAAATGCTCTAGCTAAAGAAAAGTAACATCTTTTTCCTTCTCGCTTCAAGTGAATATTTTTATTTCATTGCTTTCCTCTTCCCCATATATTCCAAAATTATAACAGCTTGTTCCAGAGACTAAAATTCAACCCAACACTTTTGCTAATGATGAGGATGGCATAAAACCTATTTGCCTGGCATTGCATTCTCCTCTTTTCAGCAACCGTCTATCCAGAAAACCACCACATATTATACAAGGAGGCAGATAAAGAGGCAAGAAGACCCTTTACTTCTTCTGAGCCTTCCAGTTAATACCATTTCACATTTCAATTAAGAACAAAGAAACACACTATAAGCAGAACATTATAGTTGCTACATCAAATGCTGGAAAAATCTGTATACAGCTGTGTGGTCTGTTCCAACAGCTCAACTGACACTGCATTATGCGTTACAACATGACTATGTGTTGCTATTCTCATCACCCCCAACAGGCCATGACTTATTCAATGCACAAGACTGACCTGAAGCATTATATAACTTGTTACACAGTGAGATGTAAAAACAAGACTGAAGTTGCAGAAAGAAAACACTCTCATAATTAATGTAACCAAAAAAATAATGGCCATACAGAACAGCATTTTCACTTTTGTCTCTGCCACAAAAATTCTATGAGGTGCCAAGAAGTCATCTGAACCAAAGTCTTTCTTCTGTGGTATTTCTGTTCTTCTGGATGACCAGTCTATACAGGACTGACATGCAAAAGTCTTCAGCATTCACAGATGCAGGAGACCATGGGAGCTGCACTTGCATCCAGTTTCCTGGGTTACTCAAGAATCACGTTTACTGAAGCCTGATGGATTTGTGTTTCTCCATCCATAAAGTGTAGATAAAGTGCATATAGTAATACTTATTTTATGTTATGAGTGTATATAATAAAGTGTAAAGTGTATATAATTCACATCCATAAAGCATAGATAATATCTTCTTACACAGGTGTGATAAAACCAGAAAATTTCAGACACTCTTCTCCATATAGAAGCAAAAACCCAGGAAGTAATTCAGATTTATGACTTCAAAGTGAGCATTAGGACACATACCTAATGAGAATAAAACAAAAATCCTAAACAGCTGCTCATTAAGTGCATATGCTATGCTCTATATAACAGGTAAAGCGAAGACTCCAAGGAGTGAAAAAACCAGTAAGTGGACCACATAATTAAAGACTTTAGGATAACAAAGATGTTCTTCCACACCTGGAGGAACAACACAGTCCTATGCAGTCAGGAAGTATACACCAAATCACATATTTCAACCTCTGCTGAATTAAAACGTGAGGTATAAAAAGTCATCCGCATTTTTAGACATGCCTCTAAATATATATGCAAGTAGGAAAAGCTAAATACTTATCACTCTTTCAAGTAAAGTAACTTTTAAGGCATAGAAAATACCAAATAATTCAGATTACTGTGCTCCTGTATGTATCTTTTCCTTAATATTAAATCCAAGTTTTGAGAAGTGCAAAATCTTCATGAAAAATACAAACAAGAAGGATTCCACTTCTTAAAAACTTCATGTATTAAACCTGATCAACATAAAAAACATACTTCAGGAGTTACTTACCATGAGTCATGCCTAAACTATTCTAAAAACCAAAATCCTCATAACCTTACAACATAGGAAATAGGGTAACTAATTTGGTACAGCTGCTATTAGCTTCCATAATGCTCAATGCATGTAAACCAACTAGAAATTACTGTGTTCTATAGGCTGGGTTTTGGGGTTTCTTTACGAGAGTGTCCAGTCATATACTAAACTTATGCCAAATACATTCTGACAGGAAACCTGAAAACCCTGTGGGACAGTATGTTCTAGGGCACAGTTACACACTACCTTCATCTCTCTGCAAAGGTATTGAAATGCTCAATTTGACAAGAGCATGCATTTCTCAATACACTCTTAAAATTCACCAGTTTATTTTCAGTATCAATCTTTCTAATGGAAAAAAAACAAGAACACCCTTACTTAGTAGCATCAAGAATGCTGCTATGATATAATGTACCAATGGGAGACTTAAAAATAATCTGTTCTTAACAAGCCTTATATCTATTTGGGAGACAATTTCTTGACAGCAAAGCTACGCTTTTGATTTGAAAACTGTTCTCTGGAACACAAAGGCAGACATAAGAAACTGCTTCTTCCTTCTAACATCAATGAAGTCATCAATGCATTAGATAAGGCGCAAGTGGAAAAAACCATAACGTGTTGTGGAAGGAACACTTAGAAAAAAAAAAACAGTGGACTTTTCAGATGAAGAATATGAAGATGTGAGGATCCTCTGCATCTGTACAAATTAGAAGAAGTCCTTTGTTACAGGATTAAGTTTTCCGATAGGTACATAAAAACACCTGGCTATTTCTAGAAGCATTAGAAATCAAACACATTTATCCTTTTACTTATACTGTGTGATAGTCCATCAAGATTGCTTCATTTCTAATTACTTCAGTATTACTCGAAAGACAGTTCTGGTGATGGTTGTTTTTTTTTTTTTCTGAATAGAAGATGCATGAACTTGTCTATGTCCTGCTAAGGGGCATTTTTCATTATTTTGAAATATATTCTGTAAGAGGGAACACCTCTTACCCCCCACTCCCTACAGTCAGTCCATCACCTTATTATACCCAAGTCTCCAATGTTTGCATTGCGGAGCCACAAGGAGACAAAGAACAAAAGCCTGCCACTACTTTGGAAAAAGCTGATTCCCTCTTACAAACTGTGGTGGGAACACAGACATGCCACCACAATTTCCTGGAAGGCTGGTAAACAAGCTATAAAACACGAAGGAAAAATAGAATCATAGAATAGTTAGGGTTGGAAATGACCTTAAGATCATCTAGTTCCAACCCCCTGCCATGGGCAGGGACACCTCCCACTAAACCATGCCACCCAAGGCTCTGTCCAAATATATCCAGGATCTATAAATCCATTAGAAAATGGATTTAATGTTTTTTAATAACTCTAAGGAGAAAGAAGTGATTAAGAAGTTACTCAAATCAGCCAACTTTAACTCGGTTTTATGAAAGAAAGAAAAAAAGGAGAACACCTCCAGCTAACTAAGACAAATGATCTGAAAAAAGTACACACACACGGCTAAACTGAAAAGAAAGAAATCTTTGGCATGTTTTGACCAGTTACAATGCAATGCCTCTAAACTTTATGGTCAATTATTAAAAGGTAATGACATAATGACATTACTGTATCATCAACTATCTTTATGAAACACAAAAATAACAAGACTAATGTCTAAATGATTATTCCTCTTATAATTAATTGTACTTTTACAATTTCTATCATTAAAATATTAAGGAAAAAAACGAGCATTAAAAAAAACCCACCAAAACAAATGAAGTCAGAAGATATATTCTAAATCAATTTTTACATTTTTAAAGTAGGATTACAAAAGTTCAAGTCAGCAAAAAGGAAAGCAGCATGTATGTAACGTCATACCTACAAAACCAAAAAGCAAGCCTAAAAACTAAACTGATTTGTGTATCTGAAGACTAAGCAATGAAGTATGAAACTCTTGCGTATAACTGGTTACCCCTTTTAACTGGGAGCTAAATTAAAAAAAAAAAACAATTCATGTATTACCCATAAATCTATCCATAAAACTTAACCTTAATCTTATTTTTGTCCTCTATATCATCTAGTCCAATTTCAATGTATGAACTAAGAAACAGATAAAAAAAAAATAAATAAAATCACAAGTTTATACTGAAGAGATGAGAGACTAATAGGAAAAATTTAGGAACACCAGGCTAAAAGTAGTTAACTGAACTAAAAATGCATTTTATTTTCCTTAGGACAGCGCAAACATGGTTACTGAAATGAAACGGAAGGAATCAGAATGCTACTGTAACAGTAACCACATTTGAAGAAAATAAATAAAAATTAGGTAGCAAGCTGCATTTAAAATACAGATAATATTCCTTCTCCCTGTGTTTAGCAGGCTGTATGTTATTCCTCAAACCTTCCCTGGCAAATGCATACAGATTCCCAATAGCGTTTAAAGTGTTTTATGCGGCTGGATATATTGCTTCACATGAAAATTAAGGTTTGAACACACTGTTAAAACTGTGAACTAAACGTGGAAACAGGTTAAAAGAAACCACCCTCAAATTTAGATACACACTAATTCTATAATCGAGTTTTTACAATAATTTATCCTTCACACATCACCCACAGCAACCAACTATCTTTGACTGCTATTTTAAAATTCTGTCTAAAAATACAGCAAGAAAAAATGGCAGAAATCAAATTTACGAAGTTTGGTTTCCTATGGTTTATCTTTTGTTCAGTAACTCGTAACCTTTAACCTAGCTGCTCCAACTCCTCCAGGCTAAAAAGAAACTAAATTTTTGTACCAGGCGAAAGTTCACCAGCAGTAAGATTGAGTAAATTACTCTTGTTAGGATCTTCTGTAAGCAAACTATGAGATCTAGTAAGCTCAAAGACAGTGCTAGGAGTCTCACTTTAGGTCCCACTAGACTAGACTTCACAGAAATCAACAGTTACGTAGCAGGAAACAACCCTCTGCCCACAAAGATGGACTTGACTTCAAGGGGAAGGTCTAATTTATGACTTTCTTTTGTGTCTGAAGACTTTCCCCAGCTAGATGTTTGGAGGAAGGGTTCAATATTGCCTTGGTTGCATAAACTGCTGAGCACCTCTGGCCTCAGTCCAACAATGCACTTAAGTATGTGCTTAACTGTTTTGCTGGATCAGAGCCAGTACATTCAGTAACTTAGGAGACTGCATCCCAAGCAATAAACTGTTTGAGCCCAAGGACAACATTTACGAAGATAATTTGTCTGATAATAAATGAAATGTCCTCTAACTGTAGAAGAGTACAATTCTAGCCAAAGCAACATCAATGGTGGCACTGAAGTACATAACTTTTTTATACTCTTTTGGACATGGTGCAACAAGGTTTATCGATTTGGGGTTTCTGTTTCGGTTTGTGTGTCTGTTTTTTTGCCTTATTCCCCTGTTACGACACACACCCCTTCCTGAAGGGATGAGCCAGCCTTAGCAAAGCAAACTTGGCATACAACTTCTACTACTACCATATTTAATTCTTAAGACTGCTTTGTCCACACAACTAAGCCTCTGCAGAAGACAAAAGACTATTCTAAAACTTTTAAAGCTTACTGCTGAAATGAAGAACTACAAATATCAGGTTTTGGAACCTTAAATTTCTGATTGAAGTTTTACAGCTTGGTTTATACATTGAATTGCTATTGCATGACGACTCACAAGAAAAGAATCTACATCTTAGAGAACATTAGAAGAAATGGTAGCTTATTCCACAGCAGAAAATTTTATTGGCTATTTAGGGAACAGTAGCTGTAAACCAAGTATTTCCCATTTTAAGTGCCATCTAAGCACCCCCGTGCTCCTCAATGACAATCCCAATGCTTCAGTTATCTCACATAACCAAAGCCTGCTGTTTTATCAGTATTTCCCACACGGAGATCTCCCATGATGTACCACAGTGGTTTCATGGAAGTAAAATGGTCCACATTCAGTTTATAGAAGAAAAGCATTGAAACCAAAAAGTAGAGCATAGCATAGGAAATTTAAGTATTGCCTAGGAAAAAGAATGCAAAACAAGGCAAATAAATTAATCTCCTGGTCTCTAATTACTTACTACTGTAGCCTGAAGAATCTAAATTTTCACTTAGTTTTCATCCAAAAGCTTTCAAGTTTGCCGCAGAAAGGGCATTCTAAACAAAGTATGTTTGGCCAGAAGCCCTTCAAAAACAAAAAAGAAAAAAAAAAACCAACAAAACAACAAAAAAAAAACCTCCAAACACCACTCTAAAACACAAACAACATTTTCAAGGAGTTCTTTGAAGAAAATGATTTTTAATTTCAGCCACAAGGAAGGTTTCCCATGGTTATAGGTTATGAAGGGAAAACAACTATAAACATGTCAAATACAAGCTTACCTTCGATACTTCTTCTTTTCCACTGTTTTCCTTAATGAATACTTTTTCCAGTTCAGGGCTTATTCCTTCTACGTTACACGGCACACGTGAAACAGTTGATTTTGGCACTGAAATGTTTGACAGTGGCATAGGGACTGATCTGGAAATAGAAGCCTAGAAGGTAGAGAGAAATATAATTTGAAGTTGAAAAATGGAATGAAGACAAAATTCCAAGATGTGTACCTGTCACGGGTTCAGGTGCCAAACCCATGACAGTACCAAAAACCCTAAGAAGTTGTGTATTAATTTTGTCTTCTAGGTGACCATTTTTACTTGGCAAATTTAAATGAAAAGAAACGCTTGCATAAACCAAAAGCCACTAAAATCACCTCTACTTAACTCAAAGAAATGTCCTAGAATAAAACCATTCTAGTACTTCACTTATCAGTAAGTAGGCAGCTATAGGTACTTTCCAGATGTATAGACTACAGAATTTGCATGAGGGAGATGGGGAACACACAGAGCACTGATGGTTTAAATGGGATCCAAAAGGTCTGGATTTTAAAAACATTCCTAAAGCTTAACCACTCAGCTGAAATATTCACTTAATGCACGTTTATTCTCTTTTGGTTGGCTTTAGTGAATGAAAAATAAAGCAGTCATTCGGAACCTTTAATTTCATTAGCTTCTGGCTTGTTAGAACTTTAAGTCAAAGACCTCTAAAGGTATCACCTTAAGAATCAAACATAAATTAATACAAATATGGTTTCAGAAAAAACCTGCTGAAGTGGAGCTCTGTTACCAACAGGGACCATGCATAAGAGTTCACATGCATCTTGTGCAGCCAACCTCAAAAGCTTTACCTTGGCAGCAGCAACATAGCACAGATGTACCTACACTGACAACTATGAACAGTGTTCACTTGCCAATGCATGTTCTCTCTGCAGCTCCTAAGGTGCATGTCACTTGTGTAGAGGCATTCTCTGACTGACAAAACACACTGCCTGCACAATGGCTTCCCACAACAGTGTCAGAACTGAAAACTTCACCACCCTTGCCAGAGAACACAAGCCATAACAGTGAGCTCCAAGTACTAATGAACGTTCCCCCCAGAGCATATATCCTAGGTGGCTTTTGCTCTGCATCAAAAACTGGTTTTACTGTGACTATTACATAGTGGTATGTGTAACAGGTTATCTGACATGGAAAGCAAAACCCATTTCTTTGCAAAATGCAGTGGGATCCTTTGTTATAGAGGCACAAAAGTTTCAGGAATAATACCAATTTCCTGTATGCCTTCATCACAAGATTAGGTTTTAATCATGAGATTTTAACCAAACAGAAGGAACAAAAAGGATCAGTTATCACGGCTCAACTTCTTTCTAAAACACTAGCTATTTTAAAAAGGCAGTCAGGAAATACAATGACAGAACTAACATTTCAGGAGTTCAAATAGTGGTCTGCTAGTAACATGGGGTCCAAGCTGAGGATCCACTGTAGGTGAAATTTAATCAGGACTCAAACGTCTACACTGTCAAATAAGGCATGATTAACTACTTTCTACACGTGGCTTAAGGTTCACAAAGTCATTGACTGAACCTTGCCTGGGCTTTAGAACTCGTAATTGGGTTTCAATTTCACTGGCAGTTAGTAATGGCTAGAGCAGATACTACATGGGACACCCTGCATTGCAGCCTGCTGAGAATCTGCTTTGTGGTCAGGTAATTTGTCCAAAGCCATTCTTCATACGTGTCAGCATCTTTATAATAAGACGAACATTGATATAGTCAGAGTACAGGCTAATTTTTTATAACAAAAATGACCTGAAAACAAAAATTGTCTTAGCCAAGCTTGTGTTGAAATTATCAGCTATATTAAAATTTGCCTAACTCACACATCACTTTGAAAAATGGGTAAGTACTAAGACTACAGAAAACAGAAGCTGACCACACTAGGAGCCTTATCTTAACCTTTCAAAGAGGAAGATATGAAACCCACAGACTGATGGCTGGAAAGAAGTCTTGACATCACACTGTCCATAGGTACAGAACATGAGAATGGTCGTCAACATAATCTAGACACATTTTGCATCCTAAAGCTTATGTCTGATTGAGGTTTTACAGTAAGTCTGCCTGGAACAAGAACAGGCTGTGATGATAGCAATTTTTCCACTTAATATCCTAGTAACCTCTCAAAATATACTGTAACAACTGTACTATAATATAGCCACTGTAACCACAAACTCTTATGCTAGAAGAAAAGAGCCTGCATTGACGATTCTGGACTACCGTAACGACCAACAGGTTTTTTGTAAACAAAACCATGAAGAAGAAGACTTCTGTCCTGTGGTCTGATAGCTCTTCTAGTCACCAGTGACTAGCAATGGGGTACTGTGGCAAGCACCATCTCGGTTTCAGTTGAGTTTAAATTCAAGGTGAACTACTGCATTTTTTTGGAAGGCAAACACCACAATATTGTTTTCCTCGATGTCACACAGAAATTGCTTCTCTGGTCAGGAACTGAACAGTAAGCAAAGTATCAGAAAAATTCTTAAAATGGAACACTGAAATGAGATTTTCCCTTCATATCTCTGGTGACACAGCATTGTTGTCTTTTATTGATGAATACATAGGTGAATTACAAGTCTGTTCGTAACGAGTGTTCTGCTTGCTGCTTGAAGACCGATTAATTGTTGGTTTGCCAATCCTTGGTACTTCCTTTTCTTTATCTTTTTGTTTTTTCCAACCACCTCAGATGAAAGTGGGTTGCAGAACTGATAAGCAAAGACCTTCTAGAGAAGCAGAAACTTCTGAAAGCACACCACAAAAATTAGCCTTGGAAGCAAGCATGTATTCCTGGAAATGCGGTCTTGTAAGTGCTTTTACAGCACCTTAATATATTCTAGCTGCTATCTTGCCATATCCTGCTATAATTCTTCCTTCTTTTATTATATGATGACTATCAGATACATTTCAGTGAAGATGCAATTGTATTGGGTTATTAAACGTTAAACGCATCAGAAAACAAACAGAAGAAAAACAGGAAGAAAGAGTGTTCTATTCACCTAACCCTGATAAGGCAGGAGGCTATTAATACAAGGAACTATCTACTTACCTGAGTCTGACTGATTGCTATATGGTTGCCATGGAGAGGTGACTGACGTTCTTTCTCTTTACTGTGACGACTACTCTGCTTACTGCGTTGAAGCTGCTGCCTCAGTTTGGCAATCTGCTGGAAAGAAGTTCAGGCGAAGTGACAGTGAGTTATCAAATGGATATCTGTTCAAATCATCATATATAAAGCAAATCAACATATTTTGGGGGATTTTAAATACATATGTGATTGCCTTCCCTTGAAGCATGAGCATTAAAGCTTCTGCTTAGTAGATACTATCTCCAAAGTATATGCCCTATTCACCAGCCTGAATGTGACAGCAGGCTCAGTTTAATCACTGAACTTCCCCATTTACAAACAAGCACTGTAATAACTGATGCAAACAAAAGCAGTCAGAATGACAATTTGTAGCACTTTCTGGCCTATAACTAGTTTAAACTGGGGACTATGAAGCCTACAGTTTAATTTATTTAATCTTAAACCAAACCACAGCTTCCCAATGATAATTCCTCATAAAAGCAAAAAGCCTTCACAAACAACTGGCAACAAATATGCATTGCTCATCTTGAGAACTTATTTAATATATTTAGTAGCATTTCCCTGAAGGCTAAATTATCACAGATTCCTTCAGGCAGACAGAATTTTCTTTTCTGTTGTCTGCTGCAAAGAACTCTAATCCAAAGTTACATATTTTAAATGTGAAATGCAACTAAAGCCATTATCCATTTGACCTACCCCCTAACAAGAAACCAAAGTATGTCATTTAGGGATTCATCCACTTATATTCCTCCTGGATTATTTCTACATGAAAGAGAGTATTTACCTCTACGAGCACTGTCTCAGAAGTTTAGACTATGTGCAAATTCACACAACAGGTACAGACACTTCTTTAAGACTGGAAAATTTATTCCTCTGGGCTCAAGTCCCACTCTTCCTCATGTTCCACACACTGGCATACAAGGCAAAGCATGCATGGCTCCTCTTCATTTCTAACTCAGCCAGAGATACAATTTTTTTTTAAAACCTGAAGGGCAAGTAAGGAGAAGTGGATGCACATGGAATTCATATTTCAAAGAACTTAATCAGCTAGAAAGTAAGCTCTCCTTCTGAGTGACACCTTACAAGTACACACACTTTGTGGTTAACTCTAAGTAGTTAAATACATCACCAATGCTCGTGTAAAGCAACTCTGTGATAGAGAATCACTTCACAGCACTCTTCACAGCATCAAGGATGACAGCACTTGGTGAAGAAGTTTGGATGGAGCTTTACTCCAGACTGTGGATTTTTCTTAGTGTTGTTTCTGGTATCACTCACAAAAGAAGGATCACCTTTAAGGCTTCACATCAAATCTTGCCACAGATTGTCACCTATATTCAGAGAACAGCTACTCAGAAACTGCTGAATACTTCGATTTTTCATCAACAGATAAACAGTTCAGACTTCCAAGAGGATCTGAGTTTAGAATATATCGAAAAAGAGAGAACCCTAATAGGACTGAATTTCCAACACAGATGAGTGAGATTTAGAGAACTGGGAGACTAAGCTCTTATTGAAAGGTGCAACTCAGGTGCCATACTGCAAGAATGATCCTCCCGTGTAGGAGGATCGGCAATTGGGAAACCTAGCTCTAGAGAGAGATGAAAAAGCCAGCAGGTAACCAGTCTTGTTACATCCATCTAAGAGGATTTGTGCCTTATATCAGAATGTTGGAGAGCGGGGAGAATAGGGAAACAATCTTCATCTTTCCCTTTAAAAATACCCTTCAAAACAAGAGAAAAATGAGGCACTGAACAGAAGAGCTGTGGACTGAGATGGCTGCCACAAGAATAATCAGAAAGCAGGGAGAGCGCTGTATATGAATCTTTCACTTCTGCTGTCTCTCCCTGATGCTCTGTGCTTCTTCCCAGTTAAAAAGTTGTTGGTTTGAGGTTTTTTTTATTTAAATGAAATCTGGCTTTCTGAGCTTTCCGTAGGAGCATGCTATAAAAAAGATCTCTACAATTCTACCCCAGAGATCTGGCTCACTGATTTCTGTTGTAAACAGCTTGCAAATATCTGAGAACATAGCCTCTCACTGTAAAATCTGGACAGTGAAAGCATTAAAAGGGAGAGCGTTGATAGACTGGAATGTCTCAAGGCTGACTAAAACCTTTGAGCTCTGATATCCTGAAAAGAATCATAAGGCCTTGGAATCTGAGGTTCTCTCAGCTACCTCAAGAGTATGTATTTTGGCAGTCAATAGGTTCTTAACAGTAACAGAAATAAAAGGCTTCTGGGGTCTCTGAGGAGAAACAGAGAGATGAAAACTTGAAGAATCCGAGTATCTGGAACTGATGCGATCACTTAAAGGCAAACATGCAATGCAAGTAAAGCCTTCTCAGATTACCTGTCCTTAGACCTGAATTTGAAGGACCCTGGTTTTCCATAATGTGGTAGATACTATCATAGAATCATAGAATAGTTAGGATTGGAAAGGACCTTAAGATCATCTACTTCCAGCCCCCCTGCTATGGGCAGGGACACCTCCCAACCACGCCACCCAAGGCTATGCCCAAACTGGCCTTGAACACCGCCAGCAATGGAGCACTCACAGCTTCCCTGGGCAACCCATTCCAGTGCCTCACCACCCTTACAGGAAAGAATTTCTTCCTCAGA
>JASSUY010031505.1:0-16050 GCA_032466535.1 Forpus xanthops | reverse complement strand
TGAGGGACTGTAGTGAGAGGACAAGGGGTAATGGGTTCAAACTTAAACAGGGAAAGTTTAGATTGGATCTGAGGAAGGAATTCTTTCCTGTAAGGGTGGTGAGGCACTAGAATGCATTTCCCAGGGAATTTGTGAATGCTCCATTGTTGGTGGTATTCAAGGCTGGGTTGGACATAGTCTTGGGTGGCATGGTTTAGTGGGAGGTATCTCTGCCCATAGCAGGGTGGCTGGAACTAGATGATCTTGAGGTCCTTTCCAACCCTAACTATTCTATGATTCTATGTTTGTAATCTGACAGTATGTATAATAAAGTTCAGAAATACAGGAGTCCAGTGATGACTTTGTTAATTTAGAATGTTTCACAATTTTAGGAAATCACTTTTAAAGGAATCATGGGAACTTGATAAAAAGTTTTTATCTTAAAAGCAGGTGTAAGTGTGCAGTGACTGCTTTAACAACTCATACAGGATAACATACGTAAACTGAAGTGTGACTGTTCCCCCATATAATGATTTGTTTAGGCCTTTTTCTTAAATGTGTTGAAACATGAGAGCTCTTTTTACTGAAATGTTTAATTATAAATGGTGAAATACAGTGTTATCGGGTCTTGTGGTTTGGAGTATGTCAGCAAGACGCGATGTCAAGTGATCTCAGGGTTGTAGCAGAATTTCTAGAAGGCTTTAAATGTTGTTTCAATGCCCCTAGTAAGAAGCCATCTGGATTATTTTTAATGGGTCTTTATTTCTCCATCTAAAAAACATCAGTGGATCATTCTTTTTCTGTGTGGATAACATGATCTCGACCACGTGTTTTTTAGGATACTCAGGCTTTGTTTCAAATAAAAGCTAATTTATATCTAGATTCTCTCTCTTGAAAAATATCCTAATTTTTGTAAACTTTTAGAAGTTACTCTGATGTAATTTTTTTGCTGCTGACAAACTTTGTATCAACAGTTGCATTTTTTTCTTCAGTAAACTTGAATTAAATAATTAAACTTCTTTATCTTCCTTAATAAATATTAATGATGTAAAACTTAAAGCTGTTATTGATCCAGAGTGGATTCTAGTATATAGTTTAACTAACAAACAAACAAGCAAAAAAAAAACCCACACAACCACGTCCCATACAACTCAAACCATAGCAGGCTCCTGTAGAGATTTAGACGAGCGCATGTTCAGTCAACCGGCTTGTTAAAATTTTCTGATTCTTTTTCAAAAGATTCTTCAACTGGCCTAAAATATGTTCATTTTACACTCAAAGAAAAAGAATTAATTTTTTGTTTGACAATTTAAAAATGGAGAATGGATTTATTTCTTTCCCTTCTGTATACTGCTAGTGTGGTATATTGTTGTGATGCTTTTCTAGGAATGCAAAACACAAATTAAGTCCAGGAACCACATTACTGAAATTTTCTATGTTTTCTGATAACTATGTAAAGCTCTGGCAAAGAATATTTATCACAGATGTGTGCTTTCTTTGGTTATTCTTTTATTTCAAAAAGCAGATTTGCTTATGGAATATTATACCCTGGATCTTTAAATAGGGAGTCTTGTGTGATATTTTGAGTATTTGTTTTGAATTTAGTAAGTGGAATCCAAGGGAGTTTAAAATAACAACTTGGTGAGATAAATTTAAAGAAAAAAATCAACCTTCACATCACAAAATGTAATACCTCTGTTAATGCCATCTAAAGAGCAGTCATTTAATTAGTGTTTAACCGAAACCACATGGACAATGTAATTTTCTGCCTGAGTAATTTTACTTTAGCATTTTCTTTCGTATTTTGTTGCCTTTACAGTTATTGTGAAGAACTTAGACATAACTCTGTATTACATTTAATAAACAGATTAAGCATGTAGCTCAGTAGTGTGCATCTTGTATTGCAAGCTATGTGTGGTCCTCACACAGGAGAGGGAAAGTTTGCGGCAGATAAAGGATGTGTCAGCACTGAAGTATCAGAAGACCCCTGTGTGATTTATCATCTCATGACTTAGGGACTGAAAGTAGATTTGCATTGAATCAGCACAATATATTGGATTTTTAGAAATGCTGAACAGGCTACCCATAAATGTGGATTGGCCAGATCCAGCAAGAGTTATGTGTTGGACAGTCATTAGCAGTAATCACAGTGAAAAAAAAAAAAAGGAATAAAGGAGTCGTCCTCCTCAAAGCTCATGTGCCTTAATTCACATCTTGGAAAGCCTTGCTCTAGCAGCACTGGGGAGGAAGTTGCATTGAAACTTTAATATCAATTCAAGAAAATCAGAGAGAAGGGTAAAACTGAGAAAAACTTAACGCTTTTCAGCTGTGCTGTGACAACAGACTGCTTAAGTTCTAGGACTTTTTTTCTCAAATAGGACTTTGTGACATGGCTGGAGTCATCCCTCTAACAGACTGTAACAACAAGAAATATTTCCTGTTAGCGTACTTGAAAATGTGACTGACGGTGAAACCAGAATAAGAGGCTGCAGTAGGTGTGGCCATAATGTCTGTTACAACTTTAATTTTTGCAGTGACCACTCATAGGCTTATTATTTATAGTACTGCTCTGTGAATTAAAGGATCATCATTCAGTTTGCATCTTGAGTATGTTTAACAGAGATAGTGTGGACTGTGTTTTGCAGGAGACAATCTGAGCAAGTTCTGAGCAAGGTTTACCTTGAGCAAGGCTAACCAAAAACTGCAGCTGGTTTTCAACACAAGCCATCATGTTGTCATGTTAAGATGAGCATTAGATATAACAAAAATGGTCAGCCTTTTTTGACTCTAGCTATTCATAGCATTCACTCAGCACTTCAGTAGCTTAACAGCCTGGAAAGCAATTGCCCATGGTCTAGTACTTTGAAAGTGCTTGTGTCCTCTTCTACCAGTGTTAGACCCAAGTACTAGATATTACTGTATTAATTTATACCCTAATCTCCTTCTTACTATATCGTATTCTTCCTCAAGGATTCTCATGAGTGCTTTTCTTATTAGAATGCGGAATAAATAACAATGGACTGGATCTAAATTTATTATGAAAAGAAAGACTTTGTTCTACTCTAGACGTATTAAGAAGACCCTGAACTCAGATTAAGCCTGTAATTCTTTTTCTGTGGTTCCTCTTCTGTGAATACCAGACTTCTAAAAGATTGTTTGTTTGTTTTACTCTCTATCTGTCTAACAGCAAGTGGGATTCAAGTGTTAACTCTTCTGGGTTTATTCCTTGTTCTAAGTACCAAAAGTACTTAGCATCTGTCAATAGTTGTGGCCTGCTTAAGCAAATAAGGAAATTATGTTTATCCATATCTAGGCCATATTCTAGGAGGAAACTAAGAGAAACTAAGAGAGATAAATGGTAAAATTTGGTCAGTGCTTTAAGGTAACCTGGTACTGACCTAAGCATGAGATATCTTATATCCTGTAGCCAGCAGTGGCTTGTTAGGTATGGTCAAGTCATTTATGGAGGTTTTCTGTATACCAGGTTCTTTATTCCTAACCTGTCTGTGTGTATGTGGTGGTGTTAGGTTTATGGCTGTTATCATGATGTTATACAAGATAGCCTGTCCAAGCATATATTGCTCCTCAGCAATCATGGAGTAGTCATTATCCTATGCTATGCTGTATATGAGCTCATTTGGCAGCAAGGCAGTTTAGACTTCAAAGACTGTTCTTAGTCGTCTTAGTCTTATCCCTATAGATGGTGTCTCTTATGGAAGCTTGAGAAGTTGGAGAACCCATTTGAATTTGTATGAATCCCTCATATTACCTCCAGAGGATTTCTAAGTTTTAAATTAATGTCTTGATACTGAGGACTCTTCAAGTCTTAAAATATTACAATCTATTCTAAGGAGCGCTGGTTGGTCATTACACTCTCTCAATAAGTACGTAGTGTTTACTCTGATTTCCCACTTACATGAAGGGACTGAATTTTTGAACATGGCAGCATCTAATGACGTTTTGTCACATTCCTGTTACTAGCAGGACTGGTATTCAGTGTTGTCAGACAGTGGCTGGAAGTCTTCTCTCTGCAACACATTTAATTTGTCACATTATTTTCCTAGATCATACAGTGCTAACTTTTTAAGTATGTTGTCCTGCTGTTCGAGAAACTACACTTCTTACCTATATTGGAATAGTCTTTAATGTCTTGATATAAAAGAAAAATAATTCTGATTTCCTTTCATCAAGAAAGCAAATAAGATCAATGAATTTATGCAATGAAATTGAATACTTAATCCATCCAGTCAGTGTTAGAATTGCATTTGATTCAGTCAGTCTGCTTTTCCAGTCTTAAAAATACACTTCCTGCTGCAAAACAAAATTGTAGAATCATAGGTTATTTTGAGTTGGAAGGGGCCCCTAAGGATCACTGAATCCAACTCCCTGCTGCTCACAGGACCACCTAACACTTAACCATATGACTAAGAGCATCATCTGGACACTTGGACCCTGACAGGCTTGGTGCTATGATCACTTTCCTGGGAAGCCTGTTCCAGTAACCAACCACCCTCTCAGCTGAAGGAACTTTTCCTAATGTCCAACCTGAACTTTTCCTGGTGCAGCTTTATTCCATTTCCATGTGTCCTGTTGCTGGTTACCAGAGGGAGATCAGCACCTCCCCCTCTCCTGCCCCCTTGAGGAAGGTGTAGACTGCAAGGGGGGCACCCCTCAGCCTTCTCTTCTCTAAGCTGTACAAACCAAGTGACTTCGGCTGTTCCTCATAAGTCATACTCGCAAGGCCATTCACCAAAGATCACCCTTCTCTGGATGCAGTTGATAAGGATGTCCTTATACTGAGGCCCCCAAACTGCACACTGTGCTTGAGATGGGGCTGCACCAGTACAGTGTAGAGTGAGACAGTCCCTCAACTGGCTAGCTATGCTATGCTTGATGCATCCTAGGACACAGCTGGCCCCTTCTGGCTGCCAGGACGCATTGTTAATTCATGCTTAATTTGCCATCAACCCAAATTCCAGATCTCTTTCTGCAGGTCTGCCCTCCAGCCTGTTATCCCCTAGTTTGTACATATAATCAGGATTACCCTATCTAGGTAGAGAAACCTGTGGAAAAACACCTGCAAAGCTCTGGTATGGTAGCTTGTTCAAGTCTAGCTCTACAACGTTTCTTTTTCTTTGTAAAAGTTCCTTTGTGGCTCTGTTGAGTCAGAACAGATTGTAGGTGACAATTCTGTATATGCCATAAAGCAACTTTTACAATTAGCTAATTGTAGTTTTCTGAATGTAGATATGTTTTCAAAGGTTATTAGTGAGACATTAATTTGCACTAGTTCAATATTTCTGTGTAAGTTTTTATTTAATAGTTTATCATTTATCTCAGTTTTTGAGAAAAAGAAAATGCTGTAC
Organism: Forpus xanthops; assembly: GCA_032466535.1. NCBI lineage: Eukaryota > Metazoa > Chordata > Aves > Psittaciformes > Psittacidae > Forpus > Forpus xanthops. The sequence goes on along the minus strand of JASSUY010031505.1, from coordinate 10,705 downwards.
TAGTTTGTATTTCTTAATATCAGTTAGTAATTTGTGGTCTTGTACTGTTTTAATAACAAATTACATTAAACAGGGTTATTTAAGTGAAGTACTGTGGTCATGCTTCAGGAAAATGGCTGGATTTAATGTCTGTGTTTTGTGGCTTCCCTTAACTTTAGGTGGATTTTTGTTCTATAAAATGCAGAAAGTTGATCTGTGCATTTCATGTATCGAAGTTACTAATAAAAGGTACACATATTTTCATATTTTACAGGTCAACAGCAGGGACAGGAAGGAGTAAAAGTACAGCAAGCCACAATAGCTCCTGTTACTGTAGCAGTAGGTGGCATTGCTAATGCAGCAATTGGTGCTGTTAGTCCTGATCAGATAACACAAGTGCAGCTACAACAAGCTCAACAAGCTTCTGACCAGGAAGTGCAACCTGGCAAGAGATTGAGAAGAGTTGCTTGCTCGTGTCCTAATTGCAGAGAAGGAGAAGGAAGGTAAATGTAAATTCTATCAGTACGTATTTAGGCATTTTACCACAGCTCACTTCATTTGGGCATGAGATTTTCTTATACTGGCTGTGTTCTTAATGTTTTCTACTAGGAATTATGTTTATATATTTCTTTTTAGACAGAGGATTATAATTGTCTCTATTAGCATAAACTATCGCTCCTAATAGCTAATAATATTTTGGAATATAATTACTTAGCTCTTCAAATTTAATCTTTTTAGAGGCACCAATGAGCCAGGAAAAAAGAAACAACATATTTGCCATATTGAAGGATGTGGAAAAGTTTATGGCAAGACATCTCATCTTCGAGCCCATCTGCGCTGGCATACTGGTGAAAGACCGTTTGTATGCAACTGGATGTTTTGTGGCAAAAGATTTACAAGGAGTGATGAGTTACAGAGACACAGAAGAACCCACACAGGTTGGTTAGCTGTCTCTATGCATAGTGTAGCAAGTCTGAATTATACAGCCATGGTTAAATAGTGATATTAAAGTTCTCACTCATTAGGATCTTTGAAAACTGCTCTTAAATGTAATTAAATTGACTTTAAAATAGAGGAAGTGGTAGATTTCAGTTTTCATCAAATCAAGCTGACTGAAATGAAATAAATGAGATCTATTCAAACTGTTCTTCTGTATCTATACTAGAAAAAGGTGACAGTTTCATCACATACAGCTGATGTACATTAGCTACTGCCTGATCTAAATTTACCAAATTTATATCAGGCATGTGTCGTAAAATGATTTTGGTGGGAAGGGACCTCAAAGATCATCTAGTTCCAGCCCCCCTTGCCACTGGGGGGCTTCCTTCCACCAGACAGTGTTGCTCAAAGCTCTGTCCAACCAGGCCTTGAACACTTCCAGGGATGGGTCAGACACAACTTCTCTGGGCAACCTGTGCCAGGCCTCATCACCCTCATAGGGAAGGATTTCTTTCTATTCTCTGAATCTACTGTCTGACAATTTAAAGCCATTCCCCCTTGTCCCATCATTACTTGCCCTTTTGTAAGAAGTCCCTCTCCAGATTTGTTGTAGGCCCCATGGAAGCTGCTCTAAGATCTCCCCTGAGCCTTCTCCTCTCCAGGCTGAAAAATCACAACTCCCTCAGCCTGTCTTCATACAAGAGGTGCTCCTGCCCCCGATCACATAGGATTGGCCATGGACCAGGGCTGTTATCTCCTCACTTGGGCTAGCTCAACACTTAGGAAATATATTAACCTATTGCATACATCAGACTTGGTCTTGGGAAGTTTCCTGAAGTTCCGAGTGAGAACCGGTAAAGCATGTTCTCATAAGAGTTCTGATTGGAAAGGTGGACCTTCTATAAACTGAAAATTTTATCAACCTTCTTGTTTCTAGCCCCAAGAAGGTGTCTGTCCCCTCCCACATCTTGTCTAAGTGCTAATTACATTTGAGCAATGGCAGGACTTTTTAGTATGTTGAATTTATCGGTTTTGATGTAGGTCTTGTGCATCCTCATAAAGCTTTGGGAATCATGTTTCCAAATTCCCTTCAATAACAAAAAGATCTAAATAACAAAAGTGTTCTTAAAAAATGCTATCAAGTCATTCTTTCAGGGCTTTTTTTCTCTCCTACTCTGTCAGGTTTATGGAAGTTATGAAAATTTTCTGGTGACCTGAAATTCAAACCGCTCACCAGACAATCGTAGCATAGCAATATTTGTTGAGAACATTTTAGTAGTGAAGAGTAGATTGCCAAAGGCCTGTGACTGAACAGAACACACCTGGAAATCAGACAGGTAGAGAAGAAAACTTTGTATCCTTTTAAAGACACTTCAGATGTTGACTAGAAAAGTGTCAGATTCAAATGATCCAGCAGTGTTCAGTGCTCTCTTTCAGTAACATTTTGGTTTTGTTCTTCTTTTAAAAAAGGTGAAAAGAGATTTGAGTGTCCAGAATGTTCTAAAAGGTTTATGCGAAGTGACCATCTCTCAAAACATGTCAAAACTCATCAGAACAAGAAGGGTGGTGGAACAGCCCTTGCTATTGTTACCTCAGGAGAACTGGACTCTTCAGTTACTGAGGTTCTTGGTTCTCCAAGAATTGTCACTGTTGCTGCCATTTCTCAAGATTCAAACCCAGCAACCCCTAATGTTTCAACAAACATGGAAGAATTCTGAAAGGATCACTTATATGGACGCCTAGTGCTGCACTTAAGTTTACATACCTTTCAGGATACGGATGTGGGCTGATAAAGTAAATTACAGGTCAGAAAATCACCTTTTCAGTCATGACTTCTGCAAGTGTTCCAGATTGAAGGGTCAGCATGGGAAGTGTACACCAGTGCAAAAAGACTAAATTTAAAAAATACAAACAGTGCAAATTGATGTCCTGGATAAACAAATGGGGAAATACTATTTCCATACTGTACTTTTTTAGTTATATGTCTGTATATCATGTAATGGTTTTAAATGAACTTCTACCCCCTGATTTTAGCATTGTATGGTAACGTGTTTATAAAAACAGATAATATCAATATAAAACAAGGTGGACCTTGGCTTTGATTAGTATCATTTGATGAAGGTACTTTGTTTTTAAAATAAATTTGTAATATTTTCATGAGAGCATCCTTTTCCCACAAGGCACAGCAAAGCATTACAGGTTGAACAGCAGTGGAAATATTTTAGGGTTTTGCTCAGTCCATAGAACATGTCAGTTGATTTTGGCTGTCTTTTCTCAAATTTTGGAATTCCACAAACTGCAGCTGGATGATGCTTGCTGCAGACTGGTTCTGGGGGTGGGCCTCAGATTCATTTTGACCACTGCATTATAGTAGTGTGTATAAATGACAATCAGTCAGTTCTAATTCCTCTCTTTGTTTGGAGAGCTAAGGTTATGTAGAATTTGTCTATAGGTAGGAAAGATAAAACCTTAGAAAGAGATTAATGTGAGATTCTACTAAAGTGGTGGTATCTTTATGTAGGCTGAAAAATGAACACGGCAACTTTTGTGTTAATTTGGGGTATTTCAATTCATTATGTTTTAAAACGTCTGTGGTCCGTTTCTAACTCATAGGTAACATGAATCACAAAAACCTCAAAATTTTAAGTATTTGGATGTTTTAATTTTGTTAGAATTCATGGAAATTAATCAAACAATTCAGTGTTGTAGCTCATTCTCCAGTATCTTCTCTCTGTAAATATTAGTTTATTATACTGTGGTTAATGTGCTTGAGTTCTTTATGCTTTGACTCAATAGCCAAAGAAGAGAATTAGCTATCACATTTTAACCAAAAAAAGGTATTGAAAGTAAACATTTTCTCTCCTTTTCCCTAAATATTACTGTCTTTATTTTCTTTTTAAAGATAATATGTAGGCTGGTAATAAATATCTGTTCCTTGTCAAATATTACATTGAGCCTCCAACCATTAAACTAACTGGGGAAAGGGAAATACAGTTTTTACTACATGACGTTTGTTTTCAAAGGTTTGGCTCCATTCTCAGATGTGCCAGTTTAAAAGAAAAATAGAGGAAATGAAAAACGAACTGCATTTTCTCTGTGAAAACTCCAGTTCGTACAAGGAGGAAAGGTGGCCAAATATTTCATAATCAGGATTTTTAATTGTTCCCATGGACATAAATGTAACCTTATACACTCATTTGGTAATAATTCTCATGACTAGTCTTAAAACGAATTTATACACCAAAATATTTTTTTTGTAACTAAAGAAAGTACAGTGCAAGAAGGGTGAGATTTATTTTTTTTTTTCCCCTGCAGATTATGAAAGGAAGAATGTGTGGTAGCTGTTGGTTTGAAAGACAGAACAGATACCTTGTGCATTCCCTTACAAAACATATACTTCTCATCTGAATACTTTATCAATCTTGTGGTATTTTCTGTATTTTTGAAGCAAGAGAAATACCAATCATTGTTTACACTGTGTACACTTTGGGCCAGCCCTTTGTAGCAAAATGCTAAGCTGAGGGTATTTTATACTTTCAGTTTACATAAAAAGCTTTGAGGTTAAAGAAAAACAATTTTACACTGTGGTTATAAATTTCAAGTTTCTTAAAGCTTTTGTAGACTTGTAACAGAGTCTTTAAATTTTAGTTGGGTTTTGTACATTATTTTGTATATTTTATTTAAAGTACTCTGAATTGATGTATCTGGAATTAAACATTGCAATCAATTAGATGTTACATTTAATACAGATGAACATTAGGTAGTATTAACTGTTAATTTTATTATATAGGAAATGAAACATCAAATATATATTTTATCATTATGTTTCACAATCAGTGCTATAAATTTCTTTATGCAAAGAACTTTCCTAATGTTAATACCATGTTTCCTAGAAGTTAACAATTTTTGTAAGCTGAAGTTACGAGCATTCTGCACAACCATTTCATATATAATTTTTTCATGCATACTTATGTATGCAGATAGGAAACTGAAGTAATTTTTAATTTGCAATGAATCTCTATTATAGATGTATCAAAATATCAATCTGGTTGGCTTCATAGTGTCTCAAGTACATTAACTTGTGTTAGCAGGTGCACATTTTACCGCTGGAATTAGAAACATTTTGACAGTCTGTTCTGCATACCATTCTGAATCCATTTTTCTGTCTTAAAAGGATCGTAAATTTCAATGTCCTTTATTTGACTCAGTGGGATATAGCTGTTGTAAGTAATAGGGCACAGATGTGCAGTAGTATCTGGTTTAATGGCATTTCACTGTTCATTCCCTCTGACACCATTAAAAATTTTGCTTTATTGTAATTATCAGTGCAAAGTGTATTTACCATGGTAGAACTCCAGTGTTAGAATAGTTTTTTTTTTTACAATATGCTTTCTTTGGTTAGGTTCGTGTATGTGTTGCCGATTACATTAGAAATTGGTGTTAAGTCATTATTTATCACATTCTTTCATGAGAGCAGTAATAAAAGTGTGTAATCTAGGAGAAAAAGTCAAAGCTAAGTAAGCATGATGTTTAGGTCCTATTTTTCAATTTTATAACTGTTTTATTGCAACAATATTTGTATTTAAGTCTTCATTTTAATGCCTTGTGGTGTTTTTTTATGCATGTCACTGAACTGTCAACCTGCAAGAATTGATGTGCAGCATAGGGTATTAAATCTACATAATGATTTTGAAACAGAAAAATAGTTGATGGTAAAATGTAAATGTTTTGCAAAAATTCCTTATAAAAAAGTTTTGTAGTAATATTTCACTTGTAAGTTTTTCTAAAAAAAAGATGGAAAAGGAAAAAAAGGAGAGTAATATTTCCCACATCTAGAATTTAGAATTCTGCCAGCAAAGCCTGTAAGGCATTAATTTGACACTTTTACAATGTTGATTTGTATAATTTTTTTGGTGGGTTTGGAACTAAAATCATGTACAAGTTGTTGCCTGCAATAACATTTTGCAAGTAACTTATTAAAATTCCCTTGAGTTTAAAAGGTTTCTTCATTTAATTACTTACAATATAAAGCAGCAATAAATTATGTTTGAGTGATAATCTGTTCACCAAGAACACTAGAAAGCAAATGCTTCTCAATGGGAAAAGATTGGCAGTTGCTTCTGGATGTGTGTAATTAAGACCTGTACTTGCCGGTCAGCTTTTCCCAACTGGCAGACTCCCAGCAGGGAATTAAACCAGCAGATCCTACCTCAGCGTGAGTTCTGCGCGGTTTGTTCAGCTCTTGCAAATGGAAGCTATAGTTATTCCAGAATATACCAAAGGAAGAACTTTTCTAAGGTAAGGAGTATGTATACACATATAAACACACACACAAAAATTTTTAAACTTGAAAAAAAAGAAAAAAAGATCAATTTGAGAGGGAGATAAATAATAGAGGTGCTATAATTGTATGGCAGATAGTGAATGACTAGAACAGATAAATGGAACCGTGAAAAGTACTGACTTCAGCTCAGAAACTACACTGAGCTTTTCCGAGTGAAATGTAAATGGGCTCCTCCACTGTATTATACTAAAATAAGTGTGATGGTATACTAAATTGCTAATTATAAAGGTATCCAAATTAATTTTTTTTAATACTAAAAGAATTTTTATGGTAATCCTTGCCATACTTGTGCAGTGAACAAGTAGTAGTATTTCACAAAGGAAGAAATAAATACAGAATCACAGAATCATTTAAATTGTAAATGACCTTTAAGATCATTAAGCTGAACCTCACGCTCCCAAGTGCAACACTAAACCATGTCCTGAAGTGCCACATCTACATGCACGAGTGCTTGCTTATTCCATCTTCCAAAAGAAGGTGGAATTTAAAATTTGTTGCTTCCAGCCTTGTACTACAAGCCAGAATCGTCTTCCCTCTTTCCTAATTGAGGCTTAAAATCAATTATCTCTATCATGTTTGATGAATACCCGTTTAATTTTAAGTCTTATTAACCTCTATTTGAATGTAATGATTCTAATGTCAGACAAACTTATTAACTGAAGTCAAACTATGTCATAATTCAAAGAAACTGCATCTAACCAACTAGTATATCACTATTGGCTAATTCTTTAGCAGTGCGGCACTGGTATTTTTTTAATTTATAATAAATGCAAGGGGTTTTGATGCAATTTCTAGATTGTTGGTAAGAGTAGTGTTCTGCTTACACAGCCACTGTGTAGAATATCATAAAGTGTAACCAAATCTTAATGTAAGGGCATTAAGTATAAACATGCAAGTTGCATTTTACCCTTTTAGTCCTTTAAATGTGATGATTCTACTCTCTGAAGCACAAGGTGCAATACTCAGTTGAGTAATTTCTCCTGCAAGTTTACATTCAGTACTGTTGCTGTAATTTTTTGAAATCACATTTTATATTTATTCCATTAGCTTAATTTTATGTCCAGCAAGATAGCAGATGCCAGGGTGTATTTTTCTATATGTAATATGCCTGTTAATGTTTCATTTAACTTCTTGCTAATTACCTTTACTTCTTTAAGCTTTCCACATCTCTGCTTCAGATTCCTTTTTCTATCCCCAAAGCTACTTGCATAATTTTCTGATATCCTGAGACTTGTCAAAGCACATGGAAAAACTGTGGTGGTCAATAGCTGGCATACACTACCTTTGTTTGCTAGAATAACTTCTATTGGTGATGCCATCCACTGACATGAATGTTGTTGAAGGCACTTTCCGCAACTAAACTAAACAGTAAATCTCAGTGAGGAGTGGGAGATCGAATTGTATATGACCGTTCCATAACCCATTTACCATTAATGGAAATGTTGAATATTCCTTCATTTTGCCAGGGAAATGAAGCATTTAGATAAATCTAGAAGCATTTTGAATAAGATTTACAGCTTGCCCAGGATTTATAACAGGTTCTGATGGCTGGGAATCATTCAAGTAAAACGTTTCATAGAATCATTCAACTAGCACTGCTGAGGTATTTTTCTGTCTGGTTTTACTGTAGTTTGTTGGGTATTATTTTCTGGTTTGGGGTGGGGTTTTTTATGTTTGTTTGTTTCTAGCAAGGATCAAAAATCACCTGCTTCTAAATGGCCAGATCAAGGAATATAGGCCTTTCTTTGACTTATGTGAGCAGGATTGTGCAATGTGAAGTTTATACTATATAGTTTATCATTTATGATTTTATGTATGGAAAATGCCTAGTTTTGAGCCATTTAATAATTTTTAATAATGGTTTTTAGCACAAAGTTTTCATAAAAATAAAAATATAAAATTATGTCAAAATTTACAGTTTCCCCTAGAAAGAAACCCTTTCTGTTCTGAAATTGGAGACCATAAATATTCAGAGTTTTCTTTACCAGCAGTTAATTTTACATGATTTCTAGGGTTTTTCCCTTTCTCTCTCTCACCTGTCCTATATGCTGTTTCCTACCATAGGTTTTCATTAAAACCTCTCTTATTTCATTCCTAAATTGCTATGGTTTTTTTTATTTTAGTAATCTTCTGCTTCTTGATAAAACCATTGGTGAAACACATAGAATGGACTCAAGAAGCACTGTCTCAAATATTTTTATTGGAAAACTCTTCTGGAAAGTATTCCAGTTGACTGAGGTCTCTGTTCCATCTCCACTTATTATGGAAGCATAGCCCACAGTAGAGTTTAAAATGGAATATAAAATTTGGGGGGAAGAAGGTGTTTCTCAAAGAAAGTTTGTACTGCTGATCTGAAATTCTATTAAGTGTTAATTTTTAAGTGGATTTAAGTTCAATGCATATCTTTGTGTCACTTGTATGTATCTCAAAGGGAAGGCCTGTGACAAATTGCTGGAAGAGAAGATCCCAGTCTCAAAGCTGGCTGACCTTTTGGAGTTCACGTTTGTCAGTTGTAGAAGACTTTTAAAACAACTGAAAAATAGCATTAAGAGAAGGCTGCTCTCCATACACCTAGTCACATTCAGGCTTTTAAAGAAATGTAACTGAATTAATGAGATGTTTATTTACTAGCTCAAGTTACTAAAACTACTGCTAATAGGTAAGGTTGGTGTCTCTTAAGTGATGTATATGCATCTTTCAGGAGTGACTTGAAAGATTTCTGAGTTTGTCCATCAAGAAGTACATGAAACACTATTCTCTTTCTAATTCCCTGTAGTCAGTTCTACTTCAGTCTTATAAACACATCCTCTGCTTACAGTTTTATAAGGATCCAATATATAAAATTACACAGGTAGGTGGAAAACCAACAAAGTGAATGCCAAACTAAGTGAACTAACATTTTTCTAGGCAAATATTTTACTCTTATTCTGTTATAATTTTTACTTGGGCATGCCAGATTTTCATCACTTTCGTTTGTCAGTTCTTAACAGGAAAATTCCACAACTACATGTGGAAGAAATCCTTATTTAAAGGAAAAAAAGATTGCTAAGCATGAACAGGATCCTAGTTGGTGTACCTCTTCCCCTTTAAGTCTTAGGGGTTTTTATTGGGTTTTTATTGACAGCTAGCATTCAAGGTTACTACTGTTGATAAAGGGAAAAGAAGTCAACATAATTGAAGGAGGCAAAAAATACTAGAGGGTGAGATGAGAAGGATGAGAAAATATCCAATTTGCATAAAAAAAAAAGGTGACATAAATTACAAACCAGGAAACAAAAATCCAGGAACAAACCTGAATAGGATCTAAAATTATAACAGAGGAATAGGAAAAGTAGTAGTTCACATTTTGAGCTAGAAGGAAGTGGAGGATAGGTAGGATTTTTCCTTTGCAAACACACATTTTTTTATCTTTTTGACTTGAAAAAACACTGGTCATGCACATGATGCAAGCAAATTCTTTCTGTCTTCATGAGCAGTAGAAGTCACTGAATACTCAGTAGAATAAATAAAATTTCTTTAAAAGTGGAAATCCTTGTTAGCATTTATTTTTCTAAATTGCTGGATTTGCAGGCACAGTGGATTATGTTAAAATTAGAGTCCCCGAAGAGTTGTGCATGGACATAGTAAATGTCAGTCATCCTGGATCTGTTACCATCTGTTTACATCAAAATAAGTAATCAATTTTTACAGGATATCATAAGCCAGATTTTTCTACTTACACAGAAAAAAAAAAAAAAACAATTTCCCTCAGCTTTTTTTTCTCTTACAGCATCACGAAACTACATGGAAATCAAGTTGCTAATCTTGAGGACATAACAATACTCTGGTTTAAATGGTAGGAGCTGAAGACATGAAATAACAATACATATAAGGTCCTAGTCTTAAAAATGGCAGAACTGATTTCACTGTATTCCAACATCAACTTACTGAAAGCATTCAAATTATGTAATTCAGTTGTATTATGGTCAACATGGCTTTCGCATTAAACCCAATCCACACATTTACATAACTTACATTTTACTTTTGTTGAACTAAATGTCTGAAGCCTCTTCTGCAACTAATATTGAAACCCTTGGGTGGCCTTCTGTTTTTATACTTCAGGCTTTCAAAAATTTTTTGCCATTGTGGATCACCTAGAAACAATGCTGCTACTTATTGCTGCTATTTAGCCAGTAGTAGTGAGTGACTGTGCCTTTGTTCTTCCTTGAGTTATGACTGTTCAATAGCCTCTATCTTTTGTTTGGTTTAGCACGGCAGTCTGTTACCACAGTGTTAGAATAAAATTTCTTAGTCTTTGAAGAACTCTATTAGGAGTGTGATCAGCAGATAGAGGGAGGTGATCCTGCCCCTCTACTCTGCTCTCGTGGAGACCTCACTTGGAGTATTGTTTGCAGTTCTGGTGTCCTCAACATAAAAAGGACATGGAACTGTTGGAACAAGTGC
>JASSUY010031504.1:0-18370 GCA_032466535.1 Forpus xanthops | reverse complement strand
TTTATTTATTTATTTATTTTTTGAGGTAGACCTGGCCTCCGCCGGCTGGCTGAAGAGCGCCAGCGAAGGCGCCAGTGCGGGAGGTAGACCTGGGCACCGCCGGCTGGCTAGGCTCGAGGAGCAGGGGGCCGAGGTCGGGTGAGGGGGGGCGGGGGCAATTTTCTGTGTGCGGCTTGCCAGTGGCGCACCCCGCCCTGTGCCGATTTGCTGCGGCCAGAGGGGAGCGGGTGACGGGGATGTAATGCGGGTCGTGGATCTCGGCCTCCGTTTTTCCTCGCTTCGTTTGTTCTATTTTTTTTTTCCGTTTTTTTTTTTTTTTTTTTTTTTTTTTGTTGTTTTTTTGTTTTTTTTTTTTTTTTTTTTTGTGCTTCTTCTGTTCAGACATTCATGGGAACATTTTTTTTTTTTTTTGCTGCAGTTTTCATTTCTTAGTCAGAGCAGTCAAAACACCAACTGAGCTCAAACCAGAACCTCTTTAGAAGATTCTCAGCCTTTACCTTGTCATGTGGTTTTCAACTTGATCTTGAAGCTACTGCAGGCGCAATAGTAAGCAGAAGAATATATCAGTTGAAAAGCAAGTGGTCTATGATAGGATGCAAACCCATCTGTGCATGGCAATAAAAAGATCTGGAGAGAATACCTTGGACGATTCACATACTGCCACTTGGAAAGTTGGAAGGATTTGGATTTTGGTTGCTGTCTTCACTTTGATCTGGCACAGAGCTCACTGCCAAAACAGCATGCCACACACCTGCTAAATAGGACAATTTTTGAAATGTCATGAAATCACAGCCTGAGTCTATCAGTGGTGGTGGCAGATGGTAATGTTGCTACAATAGTGCCTCGGGGGCATGCTAGGAGCAGGGTGCCATTGCACTGGTGATCTAGAGACCTGCAACAACAGGTAGTGTTCCTCCGAAAGAAATTTGCAGTCTAAATAGGTAAGAGTTTCAAGAAAAGGCTGGTGAAATACTGTGTTCAAGCTATGCAAATGGCACATAATGTTAAGGGAACCTGACCTTCTTTTTCAAAGTCTACTTCCTTGATCATTAAACACTGTCTTGTTATTTTCACTGCCAACCCATGATTACACCCATGTTTCAGGCTGTTGTGTTGCCTAGCAAAAGGAGGAATGACTTGGACTTTGGTTCACAGCAATGAGAGAGGTCCTGCTTTGTTCCTGTCAGAATGACCCTGCTCCAGTGAAAGAACTGTAGAAGTATCAGTGTCCCCATTAGGTTTGAAAAAAGATTAAGGACAAGTTGCAACAACTTGGAAAAAAAGAAAAAAAGACCTAGAGATTAACTAACAGTACTCTATTTGCATATGAATTTGCCCAGTCTGAGCATAACCCATTTTTAGAACAGCTAGGGAAAAATATGATTCAGATCTTCGTTGCTGCTTGGAGGTAAAGCTAGCACATGAAACACTTGAAAATTGTCTGTCTGCATCCAGATATAGGGTTAAAGTCTCCTGTGTAAGCCTGTATTAAATTGGCACACACCATAATAGCAGTTTCAGTACTGAACAGACATTTTCCAGTGATGTCTGATATAATAATGTGTTTTATGTAGTTTTCTTTCTTCTTAATATTCTGAGCCATCTGAGCAGACTCTGAAGAGCCCCCTTCCAAAAACTGATGAGTCTGCATAACTAAATGAAGAAAAAAAAAGATATTTCTCATTATCTTTGCCTCTTGACAACATTTTCCAAATAAAATTTCAATTTCTAACCTAAGCTCTCACCATAAATACAGCCTCTCCCTCCTCTCAAACATCTCCCTTTAATATCTCATTGACAGGTTCATATCTGCGCTTATCCTTGAGTTTCCGGATTAAAAGGAACATTGGTTACTTCATCCTGCAGACTTACATGCCATCTATTCTCATCACCATCCTGTCCTGGGTCTCCTTCTGGATCAATTATGATGCTTCTGCTGCACGAGTGGCATTGGGTATGTACCTTTTCATTATATGTTGTAGAAGGTGCTTTTTTGAGGGAGATCAGCTAGGACATCTGTAAGAAAATGCCTCTTATTCATGAGGTAACAGCTAAGAAAGCCACATAGGACTGCCAAACTTGTCATCCCAAAGGAATTACATTTTTTTCTGAAAACAAATTTCCATCCAGAAAAACTGCTTTTCCTGATCAGAAGTATCAGTACTTCCCAAGCTTCAATCTGTATTATGTGAATCAAGAAAAGTTCTCCCATGAATTTCTGTGGGTGTAAGTTTAGATTCTATAACAAAAGCAGAAATGGTCACAGCTTCTCATACATATAGGACTATGACATGCCATGAGCCCAGAAGTTCCTTCAGTCTGGTTTGTACTTGTTTTCTTAAGGGAAATCTGCGCAACTCTTGGCCAATGGGTGTGCCAGGACCAGTAAATTGGATGATAAGTGCCGAGGGGGGGTTGACAAAGAGTAGGAAGGGTAGTGGGTGAATGGGTAAAAGATGAAAAAAATAAAGGAAGTGTTGTTACACATTTTCATAATAGTTTAAGCCCCATACAGTCACTTTTTGTAGCTGAAGACCTTTATAACCAAGGCAAATGTGTCACAGTAGTTAAAGTCTATGTTCTTAAGCACATGTTCCCCTAAATAGGAGTGTTTTCCTATAAGAGGAAATAAATGAAGTCTTTTAAGCAACAGAAGGGAAGTGGGGGTGGATTGCAATTGAGGATTTTGGAGACGGAACAGGAGAAAGGGGGGATGGCTGGCATATGAGAATGGGGCTGTGCAACATGTTAGAAAGTTCAGAGGAAATATGAGAGTCAAGGAGGGAAAAGGATTTCATCTGTGAATGGGAAAGAGCTTGGAGAGGCACTCAAGCACAGGTAGAGACCAGGTCTTGCAGAAAAGGTTGGGGTCTTAAATCGACTCTAGGAGAAGACAGAGTTTGAGAAGACTCAAAGGAAGGATGTTCTATACAATGATATAAAATAGATGATTTGGCTGTGCTTGCTTGGAGAGGCTGGAGAAGGGAGGAAGGGAGGGAACAACAACAACGTGGTAAATTAAAAAGGTAAGTTTCATTGACAAGAGTATAATCACTGAGAGAAAAGGGACCATGGCAAACATTGCTGGCACAGTGAATGCACAAACAGAAGGATGGACATGAAATGCACAGCTGTTGAATTTCTGCTGACATCTGGATTCAGAGAAGACAGAAGAAAAACATTGTAGATCAGAGCTGTAACAGCTCTCTCTGAACTATTCCTGACAGTTCTCTATATAATTTGTCCTTAAAAAGCTTCAAAGAAGGAGACTCCACAGCCTCCTCTGGGCTTTATCTTCAGATTTGCCTGTTTATTCAGTCAAAAAACTCTTCTTTGTCCAAGGTCTCCAGTGCAACTTGTCCAGTTTTTAATGGGGATGTGGATAACGTTCTATTCCTCCTTTCTTTGACCCAAATTTCTGGATATTTAGACTACTGTCTAAATATAGACAATATAATATATTCTGTGAGCAAAAATATATCTCACTTCTGTTTACTCTTCTGTGAACTGAAGGCTATTAGTTCTTTAAATCTTTAATCTTTTATCAGGAATGACACGAAAGAGTCCATGAGAGTGAAGGGGAAACAGGACAAGCAGAGGTCCAGGATGCACAAAGAGGTTTGAGAGCCATCACTGTAGAGGTAGGGCTGAGACCAGAATAGCAAATTAAGGTCATGGAGATGAAGAGAGTTGCCAAAAGAGAGATGAGGAGGAGGGACACTAGAAGAAAAGAGATCAGCAAGGTAGTAAGAAAAGCAGGACAGCTGAACTAGAGAAGTGGGAAAAGAAGGTTAGGTTGAAGATGGAAAACTACTGCCCCCAAAAGAAGCATGAAGGCTCATTGCCATCTTAATGAAGTTAGACCTAAAAAGGAGAGCATGAGAACCATGGGAGGAGTGTGCACAGATTATAATTGAAGTAGTGAGTGGTAAAGTTGGTGAGAAGGTGGAAATTGATGGGATCAAGGATGTAGACAGAAGCCTATGATGTAGGCACAAAAAGAAAGCACCATGAAGAGGGAATCTCTTCACTCTATCTCCTATTCATGGCATTGGAAAGACACAGCCAATTATAACCTGATGTCAAGGATACTGAGGCATTCAGTAGTGTGTAGGGAAACCTGACGTGTTCATGAAGTAGAAAAAAGGAAGAAAAGGTTGAGAGAGACTGAAAACAAAACTGAATGTTTCCTACCATGCTGAGAAAAAGTAGGAAGATCAGGAAGGATTTAAAGAACCAAGGTTCAGAGGATGTTTATGCCCATCATCCTGATGATACTCAGCTTTGATGTTTTCTCCCACTGCTGGCATCTGGTTTGTAGTCTGCATTGGGCAGCTGAGCTAAAAATAATGACACTTTTCTTCCCAGCTGCACTGATCACATCCTTTCTGAGGTTGTCCAGCTGGGAGAAGAGGTAGGGTAACAGGGTAACATTTCAGGAAACCATTCCACTTTTGTAACAGAGCACGTACCCTCTCCTTACAGGGGTCACCACGGTACTTACAATGACTACCATCAACACCCATCTGCGGGAGACTCTCCCAAAGATCCCTTACGTCAAGGCTATTGATGTTTATCTCATGGGCTGCTTTGTCTTTGTGTTCCTGGCACTCCTGGAGTATGCTTTTGTCAATTACATATTCTTCGGGCGAGGTCCCCGGCAGCAAAAGAAACAGAGTGAACGGATCAGCAAGGCCAACAATGAGCGCCACCGTTACGAGGAGAAGAGGGTGAGAGAGCAGGTTTGTCTTCCTCTTTCATTGTGGCAGGAAAACTCAGACTCCACTGTTCATTCAGTCCTGGGTGAGCTGTGGAGCAGTCTTTCTCATCACGAGGGATCAATTCTACTTCCTGATGATTACTGGGAATGTTTTCCTCCTTGATTATTTTGTCATCATCCTCAAGACAGTCTCATCAGGACAATCCTCTCACATAGGGCAGGTGTACCCAAAAGTACCCATGTGGCTCTTAGTTCTACCATGTCGGGCAAATCATACTACCCAACTCAAAAGTTTGTTGCAAGCATGTATGGCTAGTCCTTTGACTCCGGCACTGGTGGACAACATTTTCAAATGCAAAAGTCCAGGTTCAGTGCTCACAAAATGATGTTGTCATTGGTATTGCTACAAAGAAAACAGCTCAGCATCATCCCTGATGGTGTGTCCTTGTGTGCTTTGTACACAGGATATGCCCCTAACCTTTTTCTCTGTCTTTCCTGTTGTAGGTTGACCCTTATGGCAACATCCTCCTCAGCACTCTGGAGATGAACAATGAGCTGCTGGCCACGGACATGATGAGCAGTGTTGGCGACTCTCGAAACTCTGTCATGTCCTTTGAAGGCTCAGGAATCCAGTTCCGCAAGCAACTGGCCTCTCGGGATGGATTTGGTCACCACCCAACCCTGGACCGCCACGGTCCGCTGACCCACCATGCTGCAGCCCGCAACCGTGCCAACAGCCGTCTCCGCCGGCGGTCATCTAAGCTGAAGCTCAAAATCCCAGACCTGGCAGATGTCAGCACCATTGACAAGTGGTCACGAATCATTTTTCCAATCACCTTTGGATTCTTCAACCTTGTTTACTGGTTGTACTATGTAAATTGATGCCTGCAGCCTCCGAGAGAGATAGGGACAGACACTCAGACAATGACAACACAGGAGTGTTGTGGTCTTTTGGGTTTGGGTTTTACTCTTTACTATCATTATCATTTATTCCTTTGATTCATTAGATTTATTCTAAGCTTACTCTTCTCTTTTCAGCACATGTAGAACCACAGAGTGTGTGTTGGGAGGGTAAGGGAGAGAAGGGTATATGGGAGGGGTTTTGGTTTCAGGGAGGGATGTGTTTGCCTTGATTTTGGTTTCCTGCTGAAGGACTTCAACCATTGTAAAAAAAATCAACCAAACAAAACCACAAAAAAAAGAACACTCAAAAAATCCAAAAAAAAAAAGGAAGAAAAAAAAAAGATAAAAAAATTACATAAAAAAAGAAAAAACACACAAAAACCAAGAAAAAGTTTTAAAAAAGGGGGAGGGGGAGATTTAAAGAAATTGAGTCAAGAGCTGGTGGAGCGATAGGTTATCTTTGGCTGTGCTCACTAATGCGCTATCCTCACTTCCATTTCACTACTGAATTTCATCTTTTCCTTCTCAGTGTTGTTATATTTTTTTAATCTTTCTTCTGTCACTGCTCTTCACCCCTTCATATTTACCTTTCCATGGGTTCACGAGATGGTGGGGACTCATTCTCATGCTGTGAGATTTCTCTTTTCTTTTCCTCTCTCCCTCTCTCTTGCTTACAAGCCTAAAAGAATCTTTTAAACCAACAAATAAAAAAGAATATTTATTTTGGAAGAGCTGGGAAGGGGGGAGGACAAGGCAATTATTTGGGAGGGAAGGGGTAATGTCGGGTTATGGGAGGGGGGGAGTGAGGAGGGAGCTTATCAAAAACAAAGGCACATTTGCAAGTTGCCTTTTTCCACCTTCAGGAGTTTGCAAACTGTTTTTCCTGTATGAGTGTGTGCGTGTGTGAGAAGCATCTGTGTGCGTGTCTGTGTGCATGTATGTAGATACGGATGCGTGCGTGCAAGCATGTTTTCTGGGGAGGGGAGCAGGGGAGGGGGGTTTTGTAACGTCTTTTGTAGAAAGAGAACACAGATGACATTTAACTGGCAGTGTTTTGGGGGAATAGCAGGGTTTTGTTTGCTCACTGCAGCTTTGTGAGGTTGGAGGTCGGAGTCCCAGCTCGCATTAAAGAGGCAGAGCTGGGGAGGTAGACTGTGCAAATATACACTTGTTGAGGAAAGAGAGGGCTTTGGGGGTCAGCAACAGGGCAGTGCTGCTGTTGACCACTGGCATCTAATCTCTCACAGACTAAGCTGATTCAACCCTGAAAGGAGGGGTTGTTCCAAATCATTCCCACCCTGCATCTTTCTTACTGAGATTGGTGAGAAAGGCAGTTTCAGGACTTAACCCTTCCCCCCCCCATACCTGTTCCAGACAAGGGACTTCACACTCCAGCCCACTGAGTGACCATAGCCTATGGCAAGGTGCAGGGAAGGTCAGCTGTCATTTAACTTTGTGCTTTGGAATGAAAAAGTCTGAACTTTCCTAAGAGTTCAGAAGCAAATTGTGGGCCGGAACCCTCTGATCTGTACTGCTTTTATCAGGCCTTGCTTTATGTCTGTTAATATATGAGGAGTGTAGAGAAGAGCACCCTGTGTCCCTTCTTGCAGATGTGACTAAAGATGCAGTAGAGTTCCATGCAGTGTCATCCTGCTGGTAGAAAACTGTCTTCAAAGCCTGGACAGGGTGAAGCTTGCAATGAAAATCCTGAGCTGTCAGTGCTTATGGAAGCTCCTAAATCTGTAGCAGCTTTCATCCACAGGCTCTCATTATAAAGGTACAGAAGGGTAACTTGGGCTTGTACAGCAAGGTCAATTTTTCCAAAGCAGCCAGTGACTTTCAGGAAAATCACTGAGTTACTGGCCACTTTGGCAATCACTGATGACTAATGATGTCCCTTATAATATTAACAAAAGCCATGAAAATGATAAATTCACAAGTGCAAAACTTTAAAAGTAGGGTCATTCTGTCATTCCTGGAGTAAAGATGAGAACCTTGTTCTTACCTGATGGAGGTTTTTACATGCCCAACACACACACTGCCTTGAATCCAACCATCCCTTTATTTTCCTGCTAGTATTCCCTTCTTTTTCCTTGATTTTCATAGTTTGGGTGAGAAGAGTGATCCTCTGAGACCAGGAAAACTCCTGTTTTTCAGATGGCAGATGCATCTAATGCACATCTTTTCATTTATTCAATTCATTCATTCATTCATTCATTCATTTATGTCTGTACAGAAAATGTGAATCACTCATTATAGGCCTGACCTAGTAGCACTGAAGTCATGAAAAGTTTTGCCTTGACTTGGATGAAGCAGGATCAGGGCTCATCAGAGTAAGAAGTATTGTTATTTTTATACCAGTAATGTGTCTTATGCATTTTCTACTAATCCTAAGCATAGAAATAGGCATCCATCCTTCTCAGTCACTCCCAGTCTCTGTCTCCCCCTCTCATGTTCATGCATGCACATATTTGGTCCAGGCCTCCTTGGACTCACCAAGGTTTTAGCACAATTGTTAAATCAGACTTAGATTCCCAGCTGTCCTGCAGAACAGTCTCTTGATGGTTTCCATATTCAAGAGTGATGCTGTTGAAAATGGGTTTTCCCAATATTGTTATAGTTTATGGCCTAGATGGGTCTGTATTGGAATAAGTCTGAAAAGTGAATGAAGTTGGATGATAGTGATGGATTGGGTAATTTTGTCTACCCTATACACAGGAAGTTAAAGCCTGGCCAATGAAGAAATTTATGCTTTCTAGTGGGATTCTATTTGGAAATGGCTTTTAAAGGTTTTAATGGGAGTCATAAAGTTGTGTTTTATGACATCAGCTGTATAATGTAGGTAGATATATGCATGTCAGATGAATGCAGTTTCCTGATGGAGGCTGCCTATCAGCAGGTTCAGTTTTTAAAGGGAGTCTAACCAGCTGATTGATGATTAAATACAATATCTAAACACTTATCCTTTATATATGTGACTGCAATGTAAAGAGTGGTAAGAACCAGAGAAGAGAAAAAATGAGGCAGTTGTAAGAAGCTTATAACGACTGGAGGGAGAACAAATGGCCATGTGGCAAGATATTATGAAGCTGGGGGAGATGACTCAGGGCCTCCAGTAATTTGATAGTTTAGTAAAAGCCTGACAAATATGTGTTAGGAGTCAGAGACCTGAGAGCTCTCTCAACTGGTCCCAAAGACCAGCAGGAGCAACAGCACACAGATGATGCAAAATCCACTCTGCTCTTTGCTGCTTAGGCACTGAGCCCTACACAGAGGAGGGTCTTAACTGACCCCATCCAGTACCCGGCAGTACAGCCCAGGGCCTCCAGCTGGAGATCAGGCACATGTGGCTGTCTTTTATATTCGAGGCTTCAATCAGAGATTGAGCCCAGAATTTCATAGAGACAATCCAAAAGCTTTCCAGGGAAAAAGCTTGACTCAGCTTATTTTTTTACCTGCTGGGACTGGAAACCAGAATCTGTTGCTATTGCCTTGGTTCTCTGTTGGCTGGGTTCTCTTTCTTATCAGGAGTCATCCTAGTTTCTCTCTTTGAATGTTTCTGACCTGGTATTACCAGATCAGTTTTACTTCATAGAGTCAGTCTTAATATATCCAGACATCTGGACTATTTGGTCCTACACAATAATCTTTGCCAAAGAGTGTGAGGTTAGGACTTTTCGCAGTTCATGAACTGTCTTATAATTTCTGGTGACAGGGCAGAAACCTGGAGAACAACTGAGTGTCCTGTGTCTCAGATGAGTAATAGAAAATATGTTCCCATACAGGACTGAGGGAAGAATGAAGGCCTTTAGAAATGCCCTCCTCCATGATGAGGTGGCACCCCCATTTGACCTCTATATGACCTCCATAGCCATCCAGATCCACCAGTAAGAAAGACAACAAACCCATGTCTCATTTTGAGGTCCAGTGATCCAGAAAGAAGACAGTGGAGAAAAAAAGGCATTTTATCGTACTTAAGGCTTAGAGGTTTCAAGCCACCACAAGCATGAGGAGGGGCATGAGCCTCTCATGCAGTGGGTACAAAGTTCATCTTGTAGGAAAAGTGGAGGGGATTTTTACATTGCAGCTCGTGTGCCTGCTGCTGTCCACCTTTTCTTTGTAAAGGGGGAGTAGTGTGGAAAAGGGGAGGACAAAGTGTTTCAAAGTAGAGCTGCTTCTGACTTTCACTGCAGTGGTGCAGAAGGCAATTCTGATAGGGGCTTGGCTTGTTTGCAGCTTGGGGCAAGACTGCTGCTTACTGGGTTGTGTTTTTTAGCAGAGACTGTAAACACGAGCGTGAGGGATGCTCTGGGCTGCCCGAGGGAGCTGGGCTAGGGGAGAACGTTTTGCACCTTTCCCATGCATGACAGCCTAAGGCAGGCATGTAGAGGAGGAGAAGGAAGAGGAGAAATAGAAATTAAATCTCTCTCAGGATATATATGGCCAACGCAAATCTATCGTTTCATTTTCTGATACTGTATAGTGCTGTCACTCAGGGACCTTTAGGAACTAGGACCTTGGGACTGTAATCCTTCCTGTCCCCCTCCTATCTCCCCTTCACCTTGAGTATTAAGAACTAAAAAGAGAATGAGAGAAAGAGCAAAAGAGGAAAATAAGAGCCCTGCTAGCAAATCCCTGCTATTCCATGGGTGAAAGTAAAGCTTTGGTTACTAAGGTAAAAGGAAAATATATACCTTTATATTCATGTCTTCAAGCATAAACCAGCCCGTAGTGTATATAGGTTAAGTTCACAGTGCATGAAACAAACAGGACTGTAGGTCTTAACTGGCATCTGGCTTTCTTGCATGCACATCTGACACCACGCCAGCAGCTTATGTCTTGCAAATAAGTAGGGAACCTGTCAAGGCTTGGCACTTCCTCTGTCCAATGGACAGCATATCCACTTCCCAGAAGCAGAGCCATGCGGGGAACTGATTCGGCTGGACTGTTTGACCAGATCTGCTCCAGAGGCTCTGGCAGGAGGTGATAAGGGGTGGAGGAGAGCTGGTTTTGTTTTCTCTCTTCTGAGGAGGAGTAAGGGGTTTTAAATCTCTATTATCAGGCAGAGGAGAAACCTCTGGAGCTGCAGCCCAAAGGCTTTAGGGAAGGTGGTTACTGAAATCCTAATAGAGAGGATGGGATGAGGAGAGAGTTGTTGATGGGAGAGACCTGTAACTTCAGAAACAAAGCAAATAGGAGAGAGATGGTGAGAATGTATGTGCAATATAGTAGGTTTCAAGGGACCAGAGCACTGAAAACTGGGGACCTCCACTGAGTCAGACAGGCTGGGTATAGCTGCAGGCAGCACTCGAGGAAACCCAGCCCCATGGTAGCAGTTCCTGGTCTCTGGGAGATGGTGAGGTCAGATACGGAATAAATACAGGGAGACTCATGGTGCACTGCCATCAGTATGAGCTCAGTCCCTTTAGGCAGGGACAATCATTTGCATCAGGACAATGCTGCAGGAGCTGGGCTGGGATGCGCAGAGGAGCAAATGCTAAGCTGGGGCAAGGGCTGAGCTCTCCCCTGCTGTCAGAGGTCAGAGCCAGCTGGGCAAGAAACACCGTGCGGGTTACCAAATGCTTTCTTGGAGATGCGACTGGGTTTACCAAGCAGGGTGGGATGTCTTTACAGTAGACATGGAAACTGGGTTGGGAGCATCGGTTCAGGTGAGAGATGTGAAACCTATGTGTTGAAAGCAGGACCTAACGCAGATGCTGGGAGGGAGGGTGAAAGGGTGGGAAGGGAGGGAGGGGAGCGGAGACTGGGGAGGAGAAGATGTATATAGTCTTGGGGCTTGGGTTTTATTTTTCATCTGTTTTTTTTTTATTTTACTCCTTTTTTTTTCTTTTTCTTTCTTTTTTTTTTTTTTTGAAAATGTTTGATTTCTAATGTCTTGATGTAAACCAAATAAAAATGGTTCTGTACATTCGGAAGTAAAGAACAGCTGAAAGGTGACAAGTGTAATAAAGAAGCACTGTCCTCCAGGCTGATACTATAACGTATTTCCCCAGAATTTTCCCACGGGGGTTGGAGGGCAAACCCAGTGCCTGTGCCTGCACACAGAGGTGCAGGCCGCTGGGATGGTGACCTTAGGGCTGGCTCCCTGATCCACCTCCAAGCGCAGTACAGAAGAGGTGGCCAGTAGAGTTGGAAGTGATGGTGTGTAAGTAACTTTTAGTGTTTGATCCTATCACCCCTGAGGCCAATGGGAGGAAGAGGAGGCTGTGTATTGAACTCTGATCTCTTGCACACATGGTCTCTTCTTGGAGAACCAACCTTCACTATGCCTTACTGTATCTTGGGATGTAGTGACAGGGGTGAAGACGATCTCAAGTATCACTTGCATAAACGAAGTAACACGGATGAAGGCAGTATGAGTCTGAACTTTGAAAAGCTTGTGCTGCTTCTGTTTCCTGCCTTGTGACTTTGTCTAGCACGGTAAGCGCTAGGAAATGTCCAGCTGCTCAGGAAATGTGAAGATTTATCCTAAGATCCTTTGCAATTCAGTAGAACCTTGTTCCTGGCAAGGTTTGTGAAGGTTGGGTTTAGAAGGGAGTGAAAAGCAGGGATCTTGTGTTAAACTTAGTTATCTGGTTTAGCGGCCATTGGCCTTGCAGAGACAAATTCTTCAGCAGAAGTATAGGTCAGAAGTACAAATGTGTAGGCTTAAGCATAGGACACTGATTAAATTTGGATTGAGGGGCACCTGGTTTCTATGCAGCTTCCAGTTAGCAGAAAAAAGTGATGGGGAATGTCAAGGATGATGATGGTAGTGGGTCTGAGACATAGAGGTGACCCTCTGTGTTACAGTCCATCTTTGTCTGGACTGGGAGGTGCATCAAGAGCAAAAAGCAATATAAGAAATTACCTGTCTTATGTTTAGTGCTTTGGAAAGGCAGAGAGCAGTCTTGCCTCCATGGGGCAGAAAAGGTTTTTTTCTACAGCTGGGCCAATGAGTGTTGTTTTGTTTGTGTTACTGCAGTAAGGCTGAAAGAAAAAAACTTCAGGTGGAAGTCAAACCAGAGGGAAGTGTCAGTTCTCTTAGGAAAGGATGTTGTTCAGCAGTAAGGCTTCTCTCCACTGCAGATGCTACTCCAGATAGAGTGCATCAGCACGGAGCAGCCACACAGCTCTGACTCAGCCATTTCTGCTGATGAGTGGGCCAAGCAGGACTGGTGGATAAGCAAGGACAGGCTTTTTGCATAGCCAAAACAAGGAATTGTGTGAGCATGAGCTCCTGCACCCTATTGTGCTCTAGACTGGAAAAACCTGGAACAGAATGTGTTCCCTTGCTCCAAGAAGATTATGCTGTCATCTTCTCTCTCCTAGAGACAATGGACCCAAACCATCTCAAGCCACCTGTTCTCAGCTCTATGTTATGGGCTGCCTGCTCCCATCCAAGATAGTCAGAGCTTGCCAGTGCCACAGCCAGAATACACTTACAGAATAGTATTGAATATGTATGTGACAAAGTGGGGAGGTGAGGGGAGGTAGACCCATTTATGATACAGGGATTCACATTTTATCATTTGCACAGGCTGAGATCAGCAATTACACTGGCAAACTTCTCCCCCAGAAATGATGAGATAGCACATGGTGAGTAACATTGTTTTTTTGGAGAGGGTGGTAATTTCTCTTCCAGTATCTGTTTTAACAGCAGAACAGTATTGGTTTGCCTTAAAGGCTGATGCCTCCAGCTCTCAGTGCTGTACCAGCTGAATGACATGGGCAGCTTCAAGGTTCATTGCCATACTCAGATGCTGGGTCCAGGTCTTACTTGAGAATCCAGTGGACAGAGTGTCCAGGCAGGAGAGTCAAAGATATTTCCCTGACTCCCACCCTCTGGATGTGTCTTTGGCTACAGTGTGCTTCACTGGGTATGCTCTCTTGTGGCTCATGCTACCCAGTTGCACAGATAGCCCTGGCACTGCTGAGCCTGGTGAGGAGGATTTAGGAACCAACAGGCTGGGAGAAGCTAGGCTAGCAAGAGAGGAAAACATGATTGCATTTACTGTGTTGCTGAAGCCTTCTGGGGACTCAGACAAGGGGCAATGACAGTTTTTCAGCATCAGGAATGCCCTATCTCAGATTAGCAGAGGCATTTCTCAGTGGCTGACCTCAGCTCTTCTCTGCAGAGAAAGGAACCAGCACTGCCTCTTCACTGACAGATGCTCTGCCCCACACTGGAATGGACTCACTCAACCCCACTCCATCTTTGAGCAAGTCCTCTTTATTTTTATGTATAGGGGGTGGTGCATTTGGTTGGTCTCTTCTTTCTCATCACCATTCCCTGGCTGTGCTCAGAGTTATGGAGCCTGTGCTGCTGCAGCACCAAGCTTTACTGAGGAAATGACCATTCCCAATGGGACCAGTGGGTCTTGGTGGTGGGTGCAGGAGGTGAGAGGTAACTCCTTACTGCAACGGTGCCTGTGCACAATATCATGACATGTCAGGTGGGAAGCCAAGAAGGAGGTGCACCTCATGAGGAAGCTGTCACTGGCATAGCTGCTGATGTTTATCCTTGTTTCTCCGGAGCAGTGGCCCACAAGACCTGAAGTTCTGGAGTTCCCTGTGATATCTGCCTCAAGGATATTTGGGGACCCAAGAGGGGTGTTTTGAACAGGAATATATCTTTTCCTAGTGCAGCTTCTAAGCTGTTGTAAAGATCTCACCAGTCCCATGAATTTGGGGGCAGAGATGGGAGATGTGTCCCAGAGCCTCTCACAAGCAGAGACTGAGCAGAAATCTCTGAGTTTCAGCCTCTGTCAAGGCAAGATGATGATTAAAGAAGTCAGAAGGGGAAGGGAGGTTGACACAAACTTCCTCTCTCCCATTTCAACTGCACCAAAGCAGAAGGGGATGGGCAAAGCAGAGAAGCATGGTGAGATTAAACCCACAGAGTACACCAGTTCAGCAAAGCTCCATCCCTTGCTCAAGTCAGCACAGGAGGAGACCTGATGACTGCAAATCTGCTTAAAATCGTGCCTGAATCTGACAGCTTCACTGGGTTGGAGCCAATGTGGTTGGCAGACCAAAAAGAAAGTTCCTTAGTGAGCAACCCTCTAGAAAGACTCAGCAGTTGTCACACAGAAGAGTTTCTAACATCTGGAAAGATGAATAGCTGGATGCTGGAGAAGAACATGGAAAACTGAGAATAAAAGAAAGCCTCAAGTGTTACCCAGAAATATCCCATCCTTTGGGAATACACTCAACCCTGGTGGCAGAGCTTTTGTCCAGTCTGTGATGTTTCTTCTTTCCATTGCCTGGCATGTCATAATATTGTTTCTTAGTGTGAAATTACATCCTTTTTCAGAAGAGAAACCAGTTTCTGAGAGATAAATGCCCTCTCACAATGTGCTCACTACAGGGATGTTACTCCAAGAGGTATCAAAGTGAATAAAATGAGATCTCAAAGGCTGGGACATCCTTCCCAGGAATATCTGGACCATTTATACCAATGTGTCATCCTCTTAAACTGCACCCTTCCATCTTCCTCCCAAAGATGAAGAAGTGGCAATGTCTTTTCTAACTGGGGACATCTTATGTGGCCTGAAATTCAGACAAACAACTGAACAACAGTGACAACAGGACAGGGAGATCAATGTCAGTGTATACTATCAAAGGGGCTGCTGTGAACCATCTTAACATACTCTGAGTGGCTGCTTTGCATCCTGTACAGCGTTACAACAAAAAAAAAAAAAGGAAACAAAAATCAACGAAAATACAGAACAAACCACCCATTTTTACTATCCTTATTTGCATTTTCTGCATGAAATATGACCTTGATCCTTGTCTTTTTTCACAAAAGCAGATTCTGCTTTAACTGATGTAAAAAAAAAAAAAAAAATAAATAATATTTCTATAAAGTTATATAGTTTTATAAATTTTTTTAAAAAAGAAAAAAAAGGGCAAAAATAAAAAAAAGGGGGGAGGGGGGAACCAACAAAGAAATAAAATAAAATGACCTGAAGAGCCATCTTTGTCTACTCTAGAGGCGGGAAGGTGTGATTGGTGGGTGGCACTCTGCTCTCAGAGCCATCCCGTGTCAGCCAGAGCCCACTGTGCAGCAGGACGTGCTCAGCCATTACTGTCGGGTGCTTTCAGAAGCTGTTTCCTTCACATTCTCTGAGGGGATGGGTGGGAAGGGGCAGGGAGTGTTGCTTTGGTTTGATTTTGGGGTTCTGTCTGACGTGTTTCCATTCCTGCAGCAGCAGTTTTTGAAAGGTGATCATGAAAAAAACAAGCAAACTTGAAAATAGTTTACAATTTTGTACAAACCGTTATACATGCTGACAAGAAATGTTTTTAAAAACGGTCCATTCCAGTGCCAAACCAATGTAATGTGTTCATTCATTTCTTCTCTTTTTATTTCGTTTTTGGGGGAAAGAAAAAAAAAGGTGTTAAAACACAAAAACTGTTTCTTTTTTAACAAATGCTGTATGTGGACATAAATGTACTTGAACACTGTTGAGTATCAATCGGTTAGGAATCTTTCTTGGGCTTTGGGGTTTCCTTTTTCTTTTTCTTACCCAAAACAAAAGTAACACTTATAAAATACAGCCTTTAAAGGAGAAATAGTCAACTTTTTCTCTGTTGGTTTGAATGTTATGTGCTTCCATTTCAAGGTGCTGTCTTTAGGCCAAATCTGTATTACTGGCCTCTGAAAGCAAATCGACCTTACCATCCAGAGGAGTCTTACTCACTAAGTCCTTAACTTAGAACACAACTGTAGTGATGTCACTTGAAATGTTGTGCCCAAAGGATTTAAGATTTTGCCGAAACTTAAGCAAAGTTTTCTGCATGTCCAGGCTTTCTGCTGGGTTTAATGAAGAGCTGGGGTACTCACTAGCTCTGTGACAGTTCTTAGAGCAGAAGGGAAAATTAGAATAAATCTCTAGTCTTATTTTTCCACCATAAGATGAATAACTTACCCTAGCTCTGAGGAACAAAGATCAGAGATTACATTTTCAAAGCCTCTTGAGTCCTGTTTCCACAAGCAAGTAAAGTACTCAAGCTTTTATGGACTTTGCCATGTTAACCAAAAGTGGACTGGACAGGACCATTATCAGAAATGGCTGATGCGTTTGGAGTAAGGCTTTGAAGTATTTCATGTTAATAGGCTGAATCTTGAACTCTCAAATTTCATTTTAAAAGTTTAAAAGGCTTGGCCTTTTGGGGTCATCTGGAAGTGTGGGGATACAGGGGGATGCTGTTAGGGAGTGGGATGCATGGTCAGCTATGCATGCGGAAAAAAGGAGGGAGCTGGCTTTGAATCCCCAGTTCCCTGTGATGCAAATTGATGCTATCATCCCAAAGTTGCTCACTGCAGCTGCACAGTGTGTCCATGTTCCATCCAGGCTGTGTTCTTTCACAGCTTAGTCTGCTCCACACCTCTGTGGTTTTACACTGTAAGTGAACATCTAAGGGTTAAAAATACAGTGAAAGTGAATACTGCAGGAATGCAGGTGGGATGCTGGGAATCCACTTGCCACTGAAGGAACCATCCTTATATCCCTGTAGCAGAGTCATGCTCTCTCTGCCACACTCAGGCAGGAAAATAGGAAGATTTACACTGTCTGATGTGCTCCAGCTGGGCATTCAGGTATCTGAATCCCTTCGCAACTGGGACCTACTGCCAGTGGCATCAGTGCGGGTGCTAGGATTAAAAGTCAGGATAAAAAAACATGCTGGGAAATCCATTCAGCACTCAACATGTGGAATCCAGTTCTTGCTCCCCTCTCCAGCATTAAGTGAAGCCACTACCCGTCCAGCAAACCAACTGTATGACATTTGGCAGGTAATATCTTTGGATTTTTTTTCCACTGAAGTCTATGTATAATCTAAAACCATTACCTTCCTCTCTTCAAATACTATAATTCAACTTTTAGCTCCCCCCACCTGCCATTAGGGCAGTTCTTGTCTTTAAGAGCCCGAAGCCATACTGAGTTGAGAAGCTGCTCTTTCCTGGCAGTGGGGAGGCCCTGGGAGCGTTGCTACCCTTTTCTCTTGGAATTCCATGCCACTGACCCCATACATGTTTAAAGCTGAAGTTTTCAGAAACCTAACATGAGAGCTAGACATCTGGTCCACAGTCTTGGATGTCCAAACTCCTGAGGGTCTCAGCCTCACCAAAATCATAAGTGAATTATAAAGAGGCTTTGCCTCCAGCATAGGAACAGTAAAAGCCAGTTATTTGTTAGCTTTAAAAAAGAAATACCAAGTGAATCATGTCTGCCATATTTACACTTAAAAAATGAAAGAATAGAGCAGAGGAGAGCAGCAAACCAGAAATCTGTTCAAGCTGTGATGGTGAGTTACAGTTCCTGTGACCTGCCAGTCTGGAGACCTTCTGTGATGCTCCTTTTACCCCTCCTTCATATTATTAAAGAGATAACTATGTGTATGTTTAGCTGCTGTAAATAATTCCTCATTTTGCCATCTCATTTAATTTGAAGTGAGATTTTAGCTCATTTAATTTGAAGTGAGATTTTAGCCCTGTTAATCTCACCCTACCTTCCTGTTCTCTTATGTTTAATCTATTGTCCTCTGGGTTTCCATGTGAAGAGCTCATACTGCAATAGGGAAAAAGCTTTAATGATTTATTCTAGCCATAGTTTGGGACAAGGTGCTAATAACTGCTTCACATCCATAGACAATCTCCAGGGTTCACACCTGCCCAAGATAACTATCCTCTGTCTTTTTATGAAGAAAATTTTGTAGATTAAAATTACAGCAATTTTGCTA